>KZ651285.1:315293-335861 GCA_001010745.2 Gerris buenoi
ACTCTTAGAGTAGCAGTTATTAAATGAATAAAAATGCAATTGAGATTTTCTTATCACATTTATACAGTATATAAGATATATGTATAAACAAATACCTCCTACCTTTGTTGTACGACTCTATGTTTAATAAACTTTGTACCCAATTTTGGTTGCGAAAACGCAACACTGGGCATAAATGGGTTAAACATGTCACATCATAGGACCGGATTAGACAATTAGCAGTAGTTTTGTTGCCTTTGAACAATAAAATGTCATAGAAGGGCATTCTTACACGTCATACATTAAATGGTTTCAAATTTATAGAGCTGATAAAAGCTTTTAAATATCTGCCATGTTGAAACGGCTGGGCCAATAACGGACTCGTCCTTAGTTAAATTGCTTACGGACTCTTTACAACAAATAATACTTGACCAATTTTTTTTTTTTAAATTAAGACGGTATAATTTGATTATTAGTAGCGACCGAATCATAATTTTATAATATTTATTTAACTAATTTTTTTTTTAAATATTTGTATTGTATTGAGAAACAGATATTTTGCTTCCAAGCTGCCGAAGGTGACGGAACCCTCGTGATTCTGCCAAGCACATGTTGTTTGTCTCCGAATTCATAATACATAAGTTTCATTAACTCTTACACACCCCTTACCTACCTGCTTTCGATGAAACCTAGATGGATGTTCGCAATTTACCCATTTTCTGTCTCATATTTATAACTTCTCATTGCTTTTTCTTCCACAACGTATATATCTATAAAAAATATTTGGAAGTAGGTTCTTTTTTTTTCTTAATTTAGCCCACAGATGGTTCCAATGTAATTTGAACCGCCTGTGCAAATTTAATAATGTGCACATAAAAATAAGTGTGATGCCATTGGGAGTGGATATACATCTGATGTGGTTATCATTACACTACTAGGACGCGAGGCAGCTATGTGGCACACACAGTGCACACAGAGTGACACACATAGTGTCTGTCTGTCTGTCTGTTTACTAATACTAATGTGAAGTTGTCTGTTCTGTTGCAGGTGAGTTTGCTGTTTGTTGGTAACTTGACCAGGTTGTAGGTTTGTAGTGGAGCTGACTCTTGGTTCAGGTATTTCTCTTGTTTACTTCAACTTAGACAACAAAACAACATCCTAATATTGATGTTTTACTTATTGAAACGATATTTGTTATATTTCTTCAACTGGAGGGTTTCAAGGGCTCGGCTTGGAGTCAAACACCTCGGCCTCGGTCCTTTGAAGATGAACTTACAGTGGTAGTGGAACTCAGTTGTAAAATTAAACTAACACAATATTTTAGAGAGTTTCAGTTCTTAAGTAAATCTTAACTTAAATGATAAATAAGACATTGTCTGGAGGAAAACAATCTAGTTAGATTAGCCTTGGAGAGGCTATCCGTCAAATATAACTGGGTGCCGCAGCTTAAACAAATCATCGCAAATATTGAGACTTTTTTTAATCTAAGTTTAATTTAAACCGGTAGATATGAGAAATATAACTAACGCTTACTGTTTATTATCCCACGTTATAACGCAACGATTTTAATAAAGCTTCACATTCATCGTCGAAAGTACAAATGAAATAGGATTATAAAATTTGAACTTGATACTAGCTGAAGTTTTTGTGTAGTAAAGTGATACATTTTATAATTGTTAAAAAATGAGATATCCGACGCGTTTAGTTAGTAGAATAATAATAAGAATGCATCTCTTAGGATGCATCCTCCCCCCCCCCCCTTACTAGACCACAATCATGCTCTTTAACTAACCTATTAAATTATCAATTTTCTCAGTACATATTCAATACATATTTATTACTATTGGCTCACTGCGAAAGGTATAGAGCTACGCGAGAGCTTAAACGAGCTTCTTAAATTCAACATGTGGTGATAACTTAAGTAAAAGTTGACCGATTTTGCTGAAATTCGGGACACATGTTCATTTAACCGATGACAGCAGGATGAGTTTAAACAAACATAATAACTCAGCTAAATTAATTTAGTTAATTTTAGTTATTTACTAAATATGAAATGAAGCCGGGTGGCCTGGGCCTCAGGGGGTCCTTACAGGTAACAATGAAGAGATTCCTAAACCCCCGGTATCCTTCAACATCAACATTTGTACAACAAAGTTTTTTTTTCTAAGAAATACTTTTCTTTAATTATTTATAGATTTAGACACCCGGAGGCATTAATTTGGTCAATTCGTCCATTTAAGAAAGATTTCATTATACATATTATCAATATTTTTTTCCACTCGCTGTGACTCACAATTCATGATTTTTTTTTTATGAAAGTAAAGATTAAAATGAAATAGAAAGTTAGAAGCAGAGCAAAGATTCTGTTGTTGCTTGTTATTTCCTGGAAACAGCTGAGAATAAGAACCAGTGAACAGGGAGTTCTAAAGGCATCTTACTAAAAGCAACCCACCACTACAAACAATTTTTCATTTTAACTTTTCGATGTCCGTCTGTTTTTGTTTGTTTTTTTTTTATCTATTTTATTTTTATAGCAAGCCTCGATTTTGTTGATTGCTTTTTCCCCCAATTTATTTAGTTGGAGTTTTTTTATCGGTTACAGAAAAATTGAATTTTATAAGTTAGATGAGAAATAAAAGGAATTGAAATATTAATAATAAAATAATACAATATCGCAACCTGAAACTCAAAAAATATTTTTATTGCTGTAGTATTTTTTTTAGTATTTATTTATTTTTGTACTATTCATTTATTTTAATATTGTCATTAAAATTCCACTTTTTTGTATTATTTAGCACAATTAACGTTCTCATCGTCGTAAAATTGTTAGCCGTATTGTTTTGAAGTTGTCTTTACCCAGATTATTTTTTATTACTAGTTGATTCAATACTCTATATTCATGTATCATTGTAAATTATTAAAATTATATTTTATATTTAGGTACATAAACTATTTATAATAGAAGCTGAAATAAGAATAAAATATCCGAAAAAAAATTTTTTTTCTTGTATTGGCAGCATATGTCGAAGATGGTGACGGGGAAATTATATTTTGGTGCATTTACACGTGTTGATGCCCCTGAGTCATCAGTAGATTTAGAAGATGTCTGTCTGTCGTGTTTAGTTCCGGACAGACACGTGACATTGAATTTANAAAAGATTGAAAATGACCTTAAAGAAGGGTCGAAACGTTTCTGAACAATTAAAAAATATATGAAAACTATAAGTTTTTGAGTATTTATTAAACACCTGAGGAAAAGAATCCATCAAATAGAATTAACATATGATAACAATTAAAGAAGGTGTTAAGTTTAATAACGTCATTTGAAGATTTTATATTTAGGTACATAAACTATTTATAATAGAAGCTGAAATAAGAATAAAATATCCGAAAAGATTTTTTTTCTTGTATGGGCAGCATATGTCGAAGATCGTGACGGGGAAATTATATTTTGGTGCATTTACACGTGTTGATGCCCCTGAGTCATCAGTAGATTTAGAAGATGTCTGTCTGTCGTGTTTAGTTCCGGACAGACACGTGACATTGAATTTAGCAAACCTGTTCAGAGAAATCCTATCCCGAGGCTGAACTTAGCTATTGCATTCAGATCAATTATTTAGCTCTCAAATTGGTGAAAAAACTACAACATAAAGATAAATTATTTCTCAAAAAAGTTTCCGACGATTTTGATTAAAGAATTCTATTTTGTAGTCAGCTTAAATAGGAATCTGACCATGTCAGTCGTTTTCTCGGAAAATATCTGGTTCCTTAGAAAATATGTAGCTGTAACTGAAAAAGGCCCGAAGTAAAATGTTGTATCATATAATAATGTAACCGAAAAAGATAACGACTTCATTATTGTAATATTGCTTTTTAATATAAGGTATAATTTACAACTAGATCAAAGTTTACGGATTCAAATAAAAGACTAATGTAACTTTATCCTTGTTTACATTTACAGTATTCCATCTTAGACATTATATTTATGTTTTAGTGCCGTTTTAAAAGAATAATGTACACTTACAAAGTTTTTACTTCTTGTCAAAATATTTATGACAAAAAAAAGATTTGGTCGTAGATATTTACGGTTAAAAATACGTTTTTTTGCATTTAATAAAAAAAATTTAAGGCCATTGATCTGATTTTCTTGAAGGTAAAATATGTGAACGAGCATAAAAATGTATTTATCGATATTGCGGTATTAGATATAAAATGACAGCCCGCAAGATATTCTGAAGGATGTATTATACGTAGGTAACAGATATGACACCTATAAAGCCTTCTGTACTTCACATTTTGTTGCGAATATGCTTATAAAGTTATATTTTTAGGTTGTTCTTTTTGTTTATTGGTTACGGGGAGTTTGCTCCGGATATCCAATATAATGCAAGCTTAGTTTAAGGAATGACGAAGTTTTAAGAGTTGTGCGTGAGGCTCCACGCGGGAGAAGCAAGCCATGCCTTATCACTTATCACTTACACTGTTTCATCACTTCCTGCCACCTAGCGTGCTACTTTCTAAGTTACGCGACCCTTCTTTTCATATTAACTGAATATCGAGCTTGTTTTTTGGGCAGCGTTATCCATCCAAGAGTTTAAGTACAGCGCTCGCGTGAACGTGTGAATTTAAAATTGTAACTTTAGTAAGGAAAAAAGATGGTACCATCGTCTACTGGACAAGACAAACTTGTTTAGTAAAATGAACGAGCACGTGGCAGTCAGGTGATAAACATCGCTAAATCCTTGTTATGGGATTCAAACGTCTGATAAGAGAAAATAACGTTTTCACTGATATCTCACCTTCTAAAGTATCCATTTTAAACAAAACCTGGCAATACATTGTCTAAAGTGTAATTGAAACAGGCATGTGAAATTTCTACTTGATACAAGACATTTACAAGAATTTTAGGTTTAGTGGTGAGATATATTTTATTATTCGTTGAAATGAGGCGGGGGTAGAGAGGATACAGTCATAGAGTAATGCAGGAAGGTTCCCCCACTCATACCCCCACTCCTACTCAGCTCGTCCTGATTTACTATTTTCCTAATATTGAAGTTGCATTGGATTACGATTGGTTGGATGGTGGAGGAGTGCGATGTCTGGTCGCAGTAGTTTTAGTGGTTGTTGGTGAAACGACTCTAATTTCTTTGGTCTCGAGCTAACCGAAGGTAAAGAAAGCGTTGCCAAGCTTCTGAAAAACAAAAATGCAATAATTCTGACAAATTTCTTGAAATCTCGAAAATTAAAAATGCCATTTTTAAAAAAGGTAAGATCGTATGCAAAAAATAAGTATTTTCGTTCTTCAGATGGATCATGTTGCTTCCGTTACATTCGGTGAGTTCGGAATCAAAATCATCTTAAAATTTAATCTTACTTATTCTGTGAATTATCTTGTATACTTGGATTTTTTAATATCTAAATAAAATAGTAGCATAAAATGCTGCACCCACTTTGGATAAAGCTTCACCGAGCCTCGGTCATGCGCTTTTTCCTTATTATGAGAGGTTTTCCAGATTAGAAGAGAGAAGTGCTCTTAGAGTTAATCCAGCGGTTCGAGTGTTATTAACAGTCTGTTTGTGTGGTCGAGTGAATGCCATGTTTTCCTTTCCTTTGAGTATTTTTTTTAGTGAAAATTAGGTTGGTTGTCTGGTTCAAGATTTTAGTTCTTTAAGATACTTGAACTATTCCCCCCCTCCCTTTCCCCCGAGTTTTTCCGTCGTTTTTTCTTGAAGGATCCGAGGGAAAGTTTGCGAGTGAATTTAATAGGTCCGAGTTTGCTGAGTTTTCCTCCCTCTGTGTTCTGTTAGATATTCCCTTCATTTTTTCTCTCCTCGTATTTATTTCGAGTTTTTAAAAATTTATTTTTCCCTCCCGTTTTCTACTTCTCGGTTTTGCTGTCTTGTAAAATATTGGACGTTTAAAACTGAAGTTGACGTTTCTATAAAGAGTTTGAAATTTTTGTTTATACGAATTTCTATTGATTTTTACCTTTATTGTTTATTCTTGGCGTTAGTTTTTTAAAATGTTGTTTTACGTTTTACTCTTTACTTTAAGAAGGGTCTTTAAACTTCTCTTAAACTTATTACATTATTATCTTGTAATCCTTTTTACTTAAAATAAAGGAATAATATATTAATATTAATATATTTATAAGGGCATTCTTTTAGTTTGTTACTCCCCTATTTGATTGTAAATTTGACGTGACCTGGGTGGTATGAAAATGAAGCAAAAGAGTAGCCTTTATCTTGATAGTTTTGGTCTAAGGGATGTTATCAGTTTTACATACACTAGTGTGATATCCCTTGACCCAAAGTATTTTGAACTAAATATCCCTTTGTCACATTACTTTCGAGACGAGGAGTACACTTAACTAAAGTTTTGCCTCTTATCTCCTATTTTACTTTGGTGCCCCCTTTGAGGGCTAAAAGAGTACCCAAATAACTAATGAAATTATTAATTTCCTTAATTAAAATAACATTTGCATATTATTGTTTAATGTTAACAGTAGTTTATTATAATATACTAACTTTTGTCACTCTCCAATACAATTTCTTGTTGGTAGCAGCTTATCTTTCCAAAAAAAAAAAAAAAAAAAAAAAATTAATATAAGGAAAATTAATACCGGTGCAACTAAAAGCCTTATTCTAGAATTGACAGAAAATACCACCGTGTTGAAGTGGCGGTTAAAGAAATGAAAAGTGCATCGCATTCGAATTTTGCAAAAATTTTATGGGCCTGGTTAAGAGGAGGTGAAGACACATCTTGTTTCTGCTTTTTCTCAGCCAACACCAGACAATCAAAAGTTGTTAATGGACTGAAAGTTTTAATGGAAAACATATTACCTATCGTACCAAATACTTTCATGGTTTTATATATTTGTCTAGATAGTGTCATACATTAAATAAATACATAATTATAGTAATTTCATTTTGGTCTAACAAAATTAGATAAAAAAGCGGTGCGATACTACTCGCACTCGCACTAATCTTTCATATACACACGAAATGATTACTTGGTCCGGTGTGTTCTATTTGTCAGCTGTTTCGGATGTTCTTAGTTTCATTTAATTAATAACGATTATTTTACCAAAATTACAGTAATTCCACTCCGGCGAGAAGTAGAACTCAAACATTCACCATTTGCAATTAATTTTTGCTTCTCAATTACCGAAATTGTTTCCGGGTAAGTGACTTATGTTGTTTCATCGCTGTTTAAAATCATCAAATTTTACTTAAGGATGTGATCTAGTCTGTTTAGGATGTACAAATTTCAAAACTATATTTGACAAATTTAAATTGCTGAAGTTGTAAGACAAGTAACAGTTTTAGATAAAATCTATTTAAGAGAAACAAATTTCTTTTATCATTAATGTGGTCGAGTCATTATGCTTTTGTTTATCTCATCTAGGATCGATCTGAATCGGACACCTTGCTCGCACCCTAGGGACCCATTCATTTCTAACAAAGCAAAATATGAAATCGATGCATAAATTTACCTCCTCTGTCGATGTGCTCTGAATTTATCCCAGCTGCGTCAAAACTACCTTTTGTATTTTGTATAGGACGCGTGCGCTCAATCATTTGATTCCTTTACTCTACCGACACGTTTGGTTGTGTTTAGATATCCTACACGCACCGTGAATCCCAGTAATTCTAAACGCTGCAGGCTAGGCTGAGCGGTGTAATGTGAAGCCGTGCAACTCTCTCGAGGGTTGTTCATCGCTTCACCCGACCATCACACCTTTGTCATAACGAGAACAGAGAATTCCCAAATATGTTCGTTTCTAAATTCAACTTCAATGTGGATTTCCACTGCGATGTTTGCAATTTTCACGTAGTTTTACCTTCAGATTAAACGTGTTTACGATTTTCCAAGGAATCAATGGGATAAAGGCCCGTGAACCGATTCACAAACCTCTATGTTTACAATTGCACTAAAACGTTTGATATGTCATTCACTGCGGTTTAGTGAGTGACACTATGTAAGGCTCCGGGTGTTTCCCGTAGCCTCGATTTTGAGACCGAAAACTAGTGTTGGTCATGTCTAAAAAGATTCCGCTGATAAACAACCGATTCATCCTAACTGACGCTAGACACTCAATAGCATTAACGCTAAAACGTAGATTAAATTCCGGTCGGATGTTTGTTAAGCCGGTTAAGAGCATTGTCTGTATCGTATTGTTATTGTCAGATTTATGTTAGTTGTTCAATGGAACACAAGTAATGATGGTGCATTGTGATAACGTAATCCTATAATCAAATCTGTTATCAAAGCCCTCGTATTAACTTTTCTCTGTTTCCCCTAGTTTGAAGATCAAGGATTGTTGTTGATGGGCTCGGGTGCTTTGTGTTGAAGATGAGCCGGGCTTTATCATTTTATTTTCTATCAATTCATATTTTGTTGTATAAATAATCTGTTAATGCATTTATAAATACAATATCATTTATATAAAATATCCGGGAATATAATTTTTAATTCATAAAGAGTTGGGGAGTTTCTCTAGTTTTCTAGACCTGTTATTGCAGATTTAATAAATACAAGCTGAAGTGACTTTTTAATGAATTTCGCTATGGTTTAGTTTTATTTTGAATCAATATTTTGTTCTCTCACACGTTTACTCGTGGTAAGTGATAAAATATAGGAAGTTTATAATGTTTTTAAGTTTCCGACTAAATCATGCGTTTCATCAAGATTTAGCTATTTCCAACTTCGATCTTTTTCCGTTTGTATTTCATTATTTTATTACTTTTAATTATCTCTGTTCGATACCAGGTTGAACTTATTTTTACCTTTCGTTCTACCTGATTCTTTAATATTAATTCGAAGAGAAAACCACTTCTATTTTGTTTCCGTGTTGAAGCGTATTTGCATTAAGCGACCTGTGAATCACGATGATTCCAGCGCGGTGGAATCACGCTGCCCTTGACCGATTCACTCTCCCACGCTTCCCTCACTTGCACCTTGTTGTGCAACAACCTAACTTACATCTCAAAACTATAAACAATGTAATTAACTTGTATCATTTTCTTTTTTTTTTATTCCTCTTCAGTGATAACTTCATTTTTTTATATAAGTGAATATTTTTTTTCTCACGCTTTTTGCGAAATCGGTTGCTGAAATCAGGGAAATATTTATAGGGTTGAGGTAATACCGTTGTAGTTCTTTATTCTAATTGTAAGGTTTAAACGGATCTGTTTTTTGTTCTTATTTTTAAATGATGGTTCTTATTTGTTCTCTCGTTCGGTTTACTCCGGATATCACGATATTATAGTTTTATTTCAACACTATTATAAATACTCTCTTTGCATTTTAACTGTGAGAATTCTCTGTTTTCGCTTCCGAGTTTTCGAACATCAGGGAACATATTTTGTCTGCTTGTTGATCCACATCTTTGCGACGAACCACTATATCTTTGGAACCGATCGCCAGATTTTAACGAGAATTTTAATTACCTCACGGTTCGACCCATTTTAATTTCACTCGTCTAAGTAATTTAAAATAAATAAAAGAAAGGTTTAAATTGATTTAGTGCGTGTTAGCTAAGTTGAAGCCTTACAGTGTAAACACGAGCTTTGATTCCAGCATAGATCCGTCTTTCTTACTTCATCCTAATTAATGATGGATTATTGGCACGGAGTCTCATTAATTTAATCTATGTTAATTGCTAATACTTAATGCTAATAAGTAAGACTGGGACAGTGAGGCTGGGACATCGCGCTGCTCACACGAGGGGGTTCAGAGTAACTGTGAATCTAGTAACTTACAGATCAACATCGAGGTAACGGTTTCCATTCCTATGGACCTATGTAACTTTAATTTCCATGGCTTACTACTGAACACAGCGCACTCTTTGAGGTCATGTGTCAGTGACCCAACTCTATAAGTGAATAATTTTAAGTAATCATAGTCCAAATAAATAGCCTATTTGCTAGGTTCCAACAATTGTTTTCACCTCCCTGTTCTACTGCCGTCGCTGTAAGCACATAATACGTGTAATTGTTACTTAAGAAGTACGAACCAGGTTTGAGTGTACAAATAGTGTGTAAGCATGTGATTAGTATTCAACTATTAGTTAACTCTAAGGTTCTTAACAGGTTTCTATTAAGAGTCGATCTTAACTTGTTGTATAACTTTAGTTTAACTACTCGGTGAAACAGGAAGCGGACTGTACTTAGTACTATTACGTCATCCTGGTTGCACTGAAGGCCTGTCGTTAGGGCGACTATATGTATGTCGCGGTGGACAAATAAGCATGTGTTGTTTTCCACAAAGTTTACCATTAGACTAGAAGTAGATAAATGACTGATCAAACAGATACTTATTCAATGAAAAAAATTTGTGCAGGGAAAATCATGCTTTACGCACTTTTTTACATTACGGGTTGGTGCTCTGGTTGACCTCAGTCTATCACGTATTCTGTTCAACGATTGTCCCACCCCAGTCCATGACGTATTCTGTTCAACGATTGACCACCCCAGTCCATGACGTATTCTGTTCAACGATTGTCCACCCCAGTCCATGACGTACTGCGGTCCTTCCACCTGCGGTTATTCCACTTCTCATCGATGCTTGACCGAGTCTTCATGGACAGGCCAAGCCGGGATGAGTGTACTGACTCCCCTGACACCAAGGTATAGACACCTGGTGAGACGTGTTTTCTACTGATGATTTTTAACGCGATCTAGATAGACCTGTAGAGCCGACCATCCCCTAATCACATAGCGACATAGTGGTATCTTGGCTTATACATCAAACAAACAACAAAATATATAGTTTATTTGATAATGTAGAAACGAATTTGTATAGTAACTCAAACTTAATTCATTTTACTTTAAAAAAAAACTATGTTCAATAACTGTACAACAAAACAAGTTAATTTTCTAAGTTTTCACTTGTAACGTTCTATTATACATTTTACTTTCTACTTTGTTAACAATGGAAACACGATGAGAATATCGATAATTCGCTTCTCGTGTTTCTGTAATTAACACAGGCTTCACACAAACACACTCACGCCTTGTAATTTATTAATTTACTTTAAAAAATTACTTTTCCTAATCTTTCACTTTATATCTTAATTAGTTTTTCCACCATTATCTTAATGACTGTTGGTCCAAATTTTGATGGTAGAACATACTAAGCCCATTGTTGGTCCTATTTAAGTTTTAACCTTCTACTCCCACTAATTTATTTTCCAGATGCGCACAAACATGCGCACAAACATGCATTTATTAACACCTTGAAATTTTTTTAAAGTACTCACTTGATTTAAAGAAATTTGTATGGTTTGTCGAAAGTGGCTCGTAGAGAGTCTCTTTAAATTTTGCTAAATGAATACTTTAATTCTTACAATTTTGACAGATTACATCAGGTTGTAAAATCATAAAATTATTAAAGTATACGAAATAGGACCTGAAGAAGCTATGTGCCACACTAATTGTTAGGCTTTATTTTATAGATTTTTAAGGAGACTTGTTAATTAAAAAATATACTTTATAATTTTTGAAGACTAATTAATTAATTAATTATTTTATTTTAGTGAACTATTTTCTTTTCAGCCTTTCTATCACATTGTTTAATGATACGTTTATGAGAATATTTGGATTTTTTTTTTAAAGGTGTTTTTTGTTTATTCTGTTTGGTTTGGTGTGAGGGGAGTGAAATGGTGAGAATCAACTTGTCAGCTTCACTTGTAGTTCAAACTCTCTCATTACCGGATAATTCGTTCTTCTGACTTCAGACACATCATCAGGGCAGTTCAAGTGTAGCAGTAGTTCCCTAATCGAAGGGGGTGCTGAAGGATTTGAAGACCACGTGGCCTCGAGTCTGTGTCTAGACAGTAATTCCCAGCTCAGTTATTTCCTCTGAGGGCTCTCAGTTTAACAGACAACTCTGTTTTTCCCTGCTCGTTGTATAAACATCATTATATTAAAACGTAATTTCTTCTACGCCCACTAGACGCCATTTGGTTATTATCATCTCCATTAGATAGCGTCCCTTTATGAAGAGCTTATACACATACGCGTAAGTTAATTATTAGAAAGTGAAAAAAGGGAATTTTTGTTCAAACTTTTACGTCTGACTGTCCGATTACTATAATTTTTTATTATTGTCTTTATACCTTTTTAAAAACCCTAGAAAAACTCTCTTTTTTAAACTTGTATACATATGAACTTCTGAACTTAGAAGGCTTAAGTTTGGCTCACTTAATAGGGTATAGGAGACGGATTTTATACAGTGTCGCGATCTGAAACATGTTTTTATTTTGTCGATCACAGTTGTGTTTATTTTAATTTTAAAACTTGTCAGTATGAATCCTCTACTCATTTTCATTCCTGATATATAGTGAGAAAGTATTGTGATAGCGCAAAAATTAGATTTTGACGGATTTACAAGTTTTATCGATAGTCGAAAAATATCTGTGGGCTGTTCAGACGAGTCGAACCTGAGCTGCTGCTCCGATTTCCACCAACAACAATCCGACCTTGAGGTTTAAGTGAGAGATAAGTCGCTCAAGTTCGGGAGCGCAAACGATTCTATTGTATGGTCAACTTAAATACTAGTACCGAATAACTTGTGTTCCTGTTAAATATCTCTGTATAACCATTGCTCGCTTATTTAGGTGATAATTATAATTATTAAAACACTCGGTCAAGTAATTATGTTTTTCGTATGAGACAGTTTAGTGAGAGTTATGTGGGCGAGATGTTTCTCGGAGGCGTGGCCCTATTGATTAGAAGTCGATGCAGTATTATTTTATGATGACTGTACTTATTCCTCGATTTAAATAGCTTCATTTTTGTCTGGCTTTCAAATGAAATGAAAACCCAATGTTTTCTGTTAACCAAATTCGCTCTTTTTGAATTATTACTCTGGCGAAGCTAGCAAAGCGAGCAGCTGCTTCCGAACTCACCGAAGTTACGTGGTCGTTCCGAGAAGTGAAAATGTTTGATGTCTCCGTTATCAAGCATTCCAACACATCAAGCAACTCGTCTGTCTGTCTGTCTGTCTGTCTGTCTGTCGCTCAATTTTTGCGAACCGACCTATCTTAAAACTACTTGTCCCATTTTAATAAAATTTGGATGTTACGTCATAATTAGCCCCCTCCCCCCCGTTGACGGTCCTTCTACGTCCATATGTTTATCTTGCACCATACATTTATTTACACCTATATCTTCAAAAGAATTCTTATAATATTTACGAAATTTGTATGGTTTTTCGAAAGTAGCCCCCATACAGACCCGAATTTCAACCGTCTGCGCATATTAAATTTTGCTAAATTGATACTTTAATTAATGTAAAATTCAAAATAATTTTTAAAAACTGAGGGAAAATGAAATAAATTTGTCATAAATAAGTTGTAAAAACATAAAATCTTAGTAGTATACGAAATAGTACGCGAGGAAGCTATGTGCCACACTAGTTGGTAGACTATTTAAATAACCATGGAGTGTAAGTGCAATGTGTTTTGACGTATTGGTTAAAAAAAAAAGTTAAATTTATCGGTAATTTATGTTCCCGTTTTTTCTTAAATGAAATTTGGTTTCTAAGATCCGAACCCGACAATAAACAAATGTTAATTAGAATTAATTTAACACAGTTGTTTATTTTTTTATATTTTTTCAACAGAAGGTACTTTTTGAAATAAAATCCTTTGCGCAATGCTTCCAAGCAAATTGGTCCAGTTTTTTTTCATTCTTTACGTAACAGTTTCTCGGTAGTTGAGCAGAGTCTTTACGCTGATTTTCTTTCTGAACGGTTTGCCGATTCTATTCTAGGATATTCGAGAGAGAGACGAAATAGGTAATCCGTAATTTCACGGAGATGGAACTCTTACACCAGAAGTTCAGTGACTGCGGCGAAAGAATTAGGTCGGTCGGTTCACGGACGTCGTGATAGACGAATCTAGCGGAACGCCGCGTCGACAAAACTATTTCACATTATCTATTCAACGCCGTCCAACTGCGGGTCGCAATCTGCATACAAGACTCGGTCTGACCAAGACATTCCTATAACACCTTGAACAAGAAGAAGGTTCATCAGTAATCAAGCGACGAATCGCACACGACTTCCGCTATGTCCAACAGTTGTCGCACGATCGACGCATTAAAAAAAAATCGTTAACCTACTTGATTATAATATTGACCTTAAAAAAGTTTTTCTTTTTACATATCAACAATAAGACATTGTCTGAACAGGTTCTGATGTAAAGTATAAAAAGAGCCTGATTCCTGTTACTTGATTCGAGCGTTCACATTGTGAAGACCAAGAACAAAGCGCTTCAAGTAGCCTATTCAGGCATTCAGGAACAACATTTACACGTATTAAAGGAAAAGTTTGTAAAGCAATTCTTCTGGTATAAGGTTTCATTGTTTCAAAGTATAAACGAAAATAAAACCTAATGCAATCACATATACGAGTAGACACACATAAACATTAGAATTTTTGTTGCTAATTGTAATAATTATTGTTTTAATTTTATATAACCAAGGGCGTAATCGTATGGATCTTTTAACTCGCTATATCCATTAGATCCACTTAAGAGTGGAGTTTCATAAGATTGCTCTCTTCTTCGTTAGTAGTGTATGTGAATGATAACTCTGTGGGTTATCGACTTCAGGATCAGTCATCAATAATAATAGTACATTACGCGGCGAGTGTGAAAAGTAGCATTTTGCATGCGAGTGTGGTGTTTACACCCACGATAGCGAGGGTAGTAAAACCACCCGAGCAATGCAAAATGCCGTTTTCCCACGAGTTGCGTACCGTACTTTATCTACGATTGTTAGATTTTAATAATAAATACAGAAAAAAATAATGACATTCCTGTTTGAATTATTACTCTGGCGAAGCTAGCAGCTGCTTCCGAACTCACCGAAGTTACGTGGTCGTTCCGAGAAGTGAAAATGTTTGATGTCTCCGATATCAAGCATTCCAACACATCAAGCAACTCTTTCGGTTCCGTGTCTGTCTGTCTGTCTGTCTGTCTGTCTGTCTGTCGCTCAATTTTTGCGAACCAAACTCGCTAATCGTGCGTAAAGTTGAAGAATCCTTCTTTTTTACGTTGTTAGAGTGGTAAAGAAGAGGAATTGTTCAAAACTATGAGACACGCATGCGCATTTAATACAGGTGTGTAAAGAATCACTTTCTACGAATCTAAACAGAGATACAATGTTTATATTACGTATCAATAGTAGATAAAATATAAAAGCTAAAGATTTACGCAGTGATTTTTACTTTTGATCCTCGTTATCCTCAATTTTTATTTAATTTACAGTAATTATTTCTGTTATTATTTAATAAATGTTATTAATTACTTGGAAGTCCTTGGCATTAGTCCAGGGAACAAGAGCTGGAAAAGCGACCGTACCTTTTGTAAGGTTGAGGAGTTCTAATTTTTGTTTCGTGGTTTTATCGGAATTTACTTACCTAATCAAAAATTCACTTGAATCAGTTGGTAAAATCAGATTGCCAAACTTTATTACCAGCAAAGATTTTATTAATCTCTGACGTGATGTAGCATTTATTTACTTTAACCAGCAAAGATTGAAAGAGATTTTATTCGGAAACACTGCATGTAAGGCAACACTGATTACTTCAAGGGATTATAACCTTAACGATTTCTATAATCGTTATAAACGCGTTTTCCTCAGTTAATTTTTAGATTGAGAATTGTCTGATGAAAGATGCTAGAGTGGGCTTGAAGCCCTAAATTCCTCGAATACCGGAGGGATCTGATGAAGAAAGTGAAGGTTCTGTTCAAATATGAAGTCAAAGGGCTCGGAATACCTGACCACAGACCGCAGTCTCAACGTCTGTATTTACCGACCGCACAGGCCCTTAGTAAAGAAATATGGTGGTTATTACGCTATTTTAGTGTTGTCGATTTGTGCATTTACAGCAACAAACATGTTGGAAGATAGTCTGTCGATCAGAGCGGCACATAGCTTCCTAAGGCACGTTATAATAATGTGCTTTTATAACCTATTATTATTTACGTTAATTAATTCCCTTCCCGTTTTTAAATCTGTCTATATTATTTCCATTTTTACATAAATAATACAATAACTTAGCAAAATTTAATAAGGGCAGCCAGTTGAAATTATTACGCAACATCTGCGGCCTATATTTGTCAAGCCATCCGAATATCTTAGAAATCGGATGCATGCTTTTAAGATATAGGATACGTGTTAATTCATATTGTTTGAAAGGCTTTAGAAGAGAAGCAATTGGGCGCAGAAGGTTGCAAATTATGTGGGACCAATATCCAAATTTTATTCGGTCGTGTAGTTTTAAAATATGTTGGTTTGCAAATTGTTGACTGTCAGAAAAGAGACCGGAAATACTTCCTGATGTCTGCAACAGATTTCTGTCTTGGAATTTTATTGATATCTAAATTTCGTTCTTTAGGACGATGACAAGGGTTCCGTTACTTTCGATTAGCTTGCAAGCAAAACTATCTCTTTTATAAATATTATTTTTATTTGTATAAAAACAATCATAAAAAACAAATCTAATACATCTGAGCGCACGGCATTGCGTCAGGCCAAGTTCCAGATAGCACGCAGTGTATGTTTACTTGAACCAATTCACCTGGTTTTTTTTTTTTGACTAGCTAGAAACTTGAAATTTGGCGCGCTTTTAGGTATAGCTGATAGCCGTGTACTCGTATGAGATAGAAAAAATCAAAAAGGTATTTTGAATTAAATTTTGGAGACTAATTTAATTTTCTCTGATTGAGAGGAAAACAATAAGGGATGAAAACATCACAAGTTAATAATTTTATGGTTTTATGGCTCAACGTAGGTAATATCAAAATATTTTGTGTTTTAAGAGATCGTGAAACTTATTTAAATGTGTATTAAACTTTTAAGTGACAGTGAACTCAAAAGTCTTCATTCCATCATAAATCATAGTTCACCGTCATCGTAATCATTATAAAGTCCACTCGCCATCATCACTCGATAATGCAGATCAGTTCACGGTTGTCCTTCACTAATCTGTTCTCTAATGATGAGAAACTGGTCTACATGTAGCCATTAACGCACATGCATTGTATTGCGCAGGACTTCGCAGCCAAGGTCTAATAACTCAAGATCTTGAGGAGGAGACGACGTCACAGCTTCCCTCGGTTTCGAATCCCATTACAGGGATCAGTGTGAAGGGAGTTATAGGTCACTCTCACGTTGGGCGCAGTTCCCTTGAGAACGACTCCTATAACGCGATCTGCTCAGCAAGATTCACATGTAAATAACTCTTGTATTTTTTTGATAATAAACCATCAACTTAAATTCCATAATATCTCGGAAGGAACAACTGATTTGAACCCAATTCAGTTGCTGAAGTGTAGTGGATAATCTAAATAGAATAATGTAAGGATGCAAAGTTCCGAGGTTCCGGGATATCTTGCTCGCTAATAATTAAACATTTCCCGAGTAATCAATAATAACGTGGTTGTTCCAAATTAATAATTGCGATTCTAGGGACGAAAGCTAAACAAAGTACGTGAACTGTTTGGTTTATTAGTCGGGGTTAGTGTTAGTATTAGTAGATAGGTGTTTGGAGAGGGACGAGCTAAATTTGGTTCCTGATAGGTTTAACGGGCCTAAACTCCTCCCACCCTTCCTCCCTTCAAGTTATTTACGGGCGTATCCCAACATTAAGACTATTTATCGGTTGAACTAGGTTTGTTTATTTATCGGTTGATGCCAGACATAACCATTGACCAAGGTAGAGGTTTTATTTGCTTGGGGCGGCTTGCTAAGTAGAGTTAGACAAGGGGGGGGGGGCTGGATTCAAGTAATAACTTGTTGCAAGTTTCGCCTTAAACTCGGCATAAAGGCTTTAAATAATTATTTATATTTTTCGGTCCAATATTAAAACCCAGATATGGATTACGTCTTTTCACGTTTCTGTTTTGCTTTTGGGGCCTTTCATTGTTCTTCATTTTATGTAGTAGGCGGGGTGGGGAAATAAAAACTGTTATTTCATATTAAGATAACATCTATGAAACCCTACAGAGTACTTGAATGCAAGTACGTAGTATTATAAAGAGAAAAAAAAATGTGATCGCGCATAAAATAAATTTTGAAATTTGGTTGGTTTTAGGATGCCCGCGTCCAAAAAAGCTGTTTTTAAAAAATATCAGTGCGTCTGCTTTGACGCATGGATCCCAAACCACTAGACTGATTTCGATGAAATTCTGCATTAATGTTCGGAAAAATCAAATCTCGCGAAATCAAGAAATGAATTTGACCTACAAATTCGGGGGCGCTACCTCTTAGAAAATCCGAAACAAAAACCATTGGGACGACTTTGATTTGTCAAAGCGTAAATAAACACCTGTTGCACACTATTTGAGTTAAACAAGATATTATTGGATTTGATTCCAAACTTACTGCTCAGGAAAAAGTTTTGAAACTCTTTGTTAAACCTTTTTAGGGTTTCGAGGTCGTCCTAGAAACCCTTATGCTTTTGGTAGTTCGTCTGTCCGTCCGTCGCAACTTGGATTATATCTCCCAACCTACTGACGCTAAGTTAAACTTTTTTGCCCAAAAACAGAAAACCTATTGCGAACTTTAACACTCCAAATTTCTGCGATCTGCGATCAATTGCGATCACCGCGCAATATTTTACATTTTTTGTAATTTTCAAGTTGGGTATCATTTCAAAGGTATTGAAATGTAGATTACAAATATGTATCGCATTTTCAAAATGGCGGCCATTTTACCCCCCAAAAAATTCAAACAAACCCAAAATTTACCCCCCCTGCACTACCCCATTAGAATAGGTCCTACAATAAGGAAAAAATACATAAATATAAATCTCTGTAGTCCAATAAAATTTCCTGGAGTTGATTTAAAAAAAAATAAATTTTTAGAATTTTTAGGGGGGCGTAACTAGGGGGCCCAAAAATTTTTGTGATTTGAAAAATCGAAGTTGGGTATCATTTGAAAGGTATTGAAATTTAGTTCACAAAAATATATTTTGTTTCCAAATTGGCGGCCATTTTACCCCTAAAAGAATTCAATAAGCGCATACCGAAGATAGTAAAGAATAATAATATATGCACATCTTGATTTTTAAAAGTTAACAATAGATGTTTTTGTTTAAAAAAATATATAATTATAATTAATTCTTATGACCGAAGAAATCCTTTTAGTAACTTGCTGGCAAGTACTTGACGGGATTTTTTTTTTAATTATTATCATATGTTTGACGGATTTTTTTATTTATTTTTTTAAAACGTTTAATGAAATCATTCCGAAAGTAGGATTGGAATTGTATAAGTCTTTCACATTCAATATCAGAACAATTTTTTATGGCGTGACAGCCCTTTGGATGTTTTAGATGCGGCAAGGCACTACTAAGTAGTTGGCACTACATAAGTACAGGCACTACTAGTAGTACAACTATTTCTCCCCACTCTAGCAGACTTAGCGTACTACGTTTTGTTAATTTTTCATAATAGATTTTTGTAGTCTAACGACAGAATACAGCTGTTAAGAAACTCGTTTTTACACCTCTAACTGACCGACTACAAATACATATTTTTGATGAAAATAAACAAGGTTGTCGCTGCATCAGCGTTATAGCCCACAGCTTATAACCCTTATAGCTTATAGCTTTATAATTGGCTAATGTTGTTTTATTCTACTCAATATAACTTATAATAACTTTACATTGTTGGGTGTAATTTTTGTGACTTTTTTATCATCTTTTTTCACCTAATTTGAGAAAGATGGATTCCCTAAACGTTTTGAGTTATGGAAGAACTTTTTCGGAAAATTGTTTTGAATTTATTTAGTGGGTGCTGAAGGTGTTGGCTTTAATCTTCATTATGTATTGACAAGGGTTTGAAAATCAATACTTTGTCTTGCAGGTTCAACTCAAGTCGGGCTTACCCGGGTTCAATCATCTAATTCCAGCCCGCACCCTGCTACCTTTATATCCGCTAAATGTTGTAGCGTGGCCATGATTAACGTTTCTATATTATTTAACACTGCTAAAAGCTATTACAGTGTTATAAAATTCTTATTAGGACTTCTCTGGATCCGGAATTAAATGAAGGGACTACATTAAAACGCCATTATATTCATCCGACTGAATTATCTTTAGTTCTTATCGGGGCATTAAGTTTTAAATCCTCAAAAAGAAATAAATTAACTGTAACAGGTTGCCCACCTTTTAAAAATTATTCGATGGAAATTCACATAATGTTATTTATCATTCGGTTAAAACCGAAGAAATTTGTTGAAATCGGTCTGTAAAATAAAATTAACTTTTCTTATTTTAATTACTTGAAAGCTTACGAAAGAGAACGTATATTAGTCCAGTCATTAGGTAGTTTCTTAAAACAAATTCTGGATTATTTATGATTTTTTGCTCCTTATTGTTTTTTGGGGTGCTGATTACGAATCTGAGGTTAGCCACCAAAATTTTTTGTTGGAATTTGAGTTATAGCCAAAAAACATGAAAAAATAACGTTTTCTTTCGGTATTTGCCATATAACTCAAAAACTATCAACTTTTGGTAAAAAATCATTCTTCACTAAAACAATCTTCATAAAATTTCCTATAGTATAGATCC
>KZ651285.1:339221-349994 GCA_001010745.2 Gerris buenoi
TGCCCGCTGTGTGGTGTTGTATTGAGCTTGAATGTCAAGATATTACGCTTACTTCAACCCGTGTTTGCGCCTAAACGGTACGCGTGACGAAAAAAGTAGTTAGGAACTATACTATAGGAAATTTTATGAAGATTGTTTTAGTGAAGAATGATTTTTTACCAAAAGTTGATAGTTTTTGAGTTATATGGCAAATACCGAAAGAAAACGTTATTTTTTCATGTTTTTTGGCTATAACTCAAATTCCAACAAAAAATTTTGGTGGCAAACCTCAGATTCGTAATCAGCACCCCAAAAAACAATAAGGAGCAAAAAATCATAAATACTCCAGAATTTGTTTTAAAACACTCCTTGTTAGCACCTGATGACTGGACTATATTCTCAAGAATGAAATTCGTTTGCTAGAATTCAAAACTTGCAAGACAGAAATCCGCTGCAGACATCGTGATATGTTTGGCCTCGTGTCTACGCACTGAAATTGTATAAGGTAGGTCTTCTGTCCTTAATCGGCCCTCTGTCGGTTCCATATTATTCCATACTACAAAATGTCTACTAGAAAATACTACTACAAATGTTTACTACAAAATGTCTAGCACTATGATAATACTTCCATTTATAACATCATATATTAAGAATCGATTACTTTTGAAGGTTTATTTATCATTGTTCTTATTATTGTAAATTATTATAAATGCTTAACGTTTATCAATTAGCTTAATGGAATTTTACATTGTTCTTATGAACATTATTTATAATCTGTTTATTTATTAGCCCGCCTTCCAAATAAATGTTAGATCTCATATTTAGTGATTGTTGTGCCAAAACGACTCCCAGTCAGTTGTTGGCACTCCTTCTCTTGCTTGCAACTCCTTAATTCTGTTTAATCGATTGCTTTTAGTTGGTACGCTTCCCTTTAAGATATCAGCATTAAGAGCGAATGGTATTGTTCTGTTTTAGAATTAATTGCTAATAATAAATAATGATAATAGAGAATAATGTGAGATGTTTGCAGGAAGATGTTGGCATCTTAATCCTGTAGATATGAGTCAAACTCACACACCAAACTTTCCTTTTATTCTCTAAGATTATATTAATTGTGCTTTCTTATAGTAAAATAAATAATTAATATAATTATATAAATAATTAAATAATAACACAATTAAATAACGAAGTAACTAATTTTTCTTTTTAATTTTTTTTTATTGTTTTTAAAATTACATCTTGAGTTCTTTTACCACCCTCGCCTACCTGCTGATCGGGCTATCTCTAGGATAGGATTCAGCATGCTGCTCAGATGTTTTTGAAAACGTTGGTTACAATACTGCATAGTTTCGTTTCAACATGATGTTTCAGGATAACCTTCAAATGTCATCTGAATTTCTAGGGAGGTGAACTATGTGATTAATTTACAAGAATTTTATCCACTGATTACTGATGAATCGTGTGTGTAGAATCGTGAGCCAAACAGAAATCACTTTCAACATTAGGCGACAATTCGGTCCCTTGCGTGTTGCTCAATTTTTGCGGACCAAAAAATTGAAAAAAATAATTGTCAGATGTTTATGATTATTAGACGGTTGGTCACAATTACACCGTAATTACCACGTGCGCACAAAAATACATATACTAATCCCTATATATCTTCAAAAGTACTCATCCGATTTTTTAGACATTTAGACGGTTTGTCGAAAGGAGCCCGCTAGGTCCCAGATACTTTTCAACCGCTTAAACATTAATAATATAAGCTATGCTCCACAATAGTTTGCGGAATATTTTCTTATTGCCGGTTGACAGTAAATTTAAACAGAAAGAAAATTAAAATTAAGATAAAAAATTGTTTGCAAGTACTAATATCCCCCTTAGTAAACTTAATCCTATACTTACGGGGGCTTAACTATTTTCAACTTTAAATGCTCAAACTTTAGACTTGTTGCCAAGGACTTACTGTCTTGTGCTTTGTTGTAAAGGGCAACAGTTGCTCTATTCTTACGCTAAATAATTCCTTTAGTTTCCTGGAAATTCTCTTTTAACACTATTTAAGCCAACTTGTGCTTCCGACCTATGTATTCTAGAACTATGTCATCGTTTTTTTTTGTTTTTTTTTTTGTTTTTTTTTTAACTTTTATTGAATATTGCAACTACAGTTTCACATGTTATAAGCAATAATGATAGTTGATTGTTATTAGCTTGATTAAATTGACAGATATAAGACTCATGTCCAGTGACAGAGCTTATTGACTTTGCATAACATTCTTTAATTTAACTAGTGATTAACTTAATCATATTAGATCTCGTGGCCATTGCCGCTTCAGGCGCCTGGGAGGGTTATCAGGAATGTTTTCGGATGACAGATTTCGGATAAGGGGATTGGTGTGGAAGGAAACTGACTGGTGAAAGGATCTGTAGCGGGAAATTGCTAGGTCTCGGACGAATGGGATGTTAAGGTCGTTGTGTAAGGTTTGGTTGGAGACGTAGTAGGGTGCATTTACTATGGTTCTGAGGATCTTAGACTGTAAGGATTGGATGCGGTAGGAATTAGAACGTTTGGTGCAGCCCCATAATTCGATGCCATATGTCCATGCGGGTTTGATTATTGTGTTGTATATGAGTACTTTGTTATGTGTGTTGAGTTTTGATTTTTTGTGGAGGAGTCTCTGTAGTAGTTTATATCTTGTGTGGATGCGTTTGCGTATTGTTGCTGTGTGATGTGCCCATGTAAGTCGACGATCAAGGTATATCCCAAGGTAGCGGACAGTACTAGAATGTGGGATAAGGATTTGGTTGAGGAAAAGAGGTTCGCAGTTTCCATGTCTTAATGAAAAAGTCACATGGACACTTTTACTTTCGTTGATTTTTATGCGCCATTTTTTTAGCCAAATTTCGAGAAGATTTAGGTGTTCTTGAACGATATCAGACGCTGTACGAGAATTTTTATGTGTGGAGAGGATGCATTTATCGTCTGCAAAGGAAGCAAGGATGGTGGATGGGTGTTGAGGAATATCGTGGGTGAAAACAATGTATAAGAAAGGAGCGAGGATGCTACCTTGGGGTACCCCTGCAGTTATAGGGTAAATATCAGATGTTGAAAGGTTGTAGGAAACGTGGTAAAAACGGTTTGTTAAATATGATTTAAGGATGAGGAAGTATGTGAATGGAAGGATACCCTTGAGTTTCCAGAGCAAGCCAGCGTGCCAAACCCTGTCAAAAGCTTGAGCTTCATCCAGGAAGACAGCTGAACAGTACTTTTTCCTCTCAAGGGTGGATGAGATGATATCTACAACTCTGTGGCATTGCTGAATGGTTGAATGAAGGGATCGGAAACCTAGTTGATGATTTGGGATTATGTTTAAGGATTCTATTATAGGGTAGATACGCCGAAGGAGTAATTTCTCTAGAATTTTACCCATAACAGGAAGGAGGCTGATGGGTCTGTAGGAGGTTGGAAGGTGAGAGGGTTTTGAAGGTTTAGGGATCGTGATTATTTTTGCAAATTTCCAGAGAGTAGGGAAATATGTGGTTCGGAGAACAGAGTTGTAGATTTAGGTTAGGTAGAGGATTCCTTTCTTGGGGAGTTGTTTCAGGATATTCGAAGTGATTAAATCGTAACCAGGGGCTTTGTTTAAAGGGAGATTTTTAATTGTGTATGAAACATCGGAGGGATTGAAGGCTATAGGAGGAAGGAAACGTTGAAGAGGTGTTGATAGGTCTTCTTCTATGGTTGAGGAATAATTATGGTCAAGGATATCGGGATGGGGAGAGAAGAGGTTGGATGTGATCGTTCTAGAATTGTTCTCTCCATTGTCCATCTCGGACAATTTCTATCTAGTGCCGAGTGTATTCCATCACAGTTAATACATTTTTGGGACATTAGGTTTTCAAGTTGTGGGTCTTCGCAGTGTGGACACTTAGGTGCAGATTGGCAATAGACATTCAGGTAGGTGAATTTAAAGCACTGAAAGGTATGTATGGTCTTATAGGGACTGACAGATACCCTACTTTAATTTTGTCAAGGAGAGACGAGACGTCGAATGTTATATCTATGGGTTGGTTCTAGGATTTGATTTCGGTTTCTATTTATTCTTCTAATATGGACAACCTCTTAATATTTTAAGTTTTATTTTATGTCGTCTAAGGATTCCGAGTCTAAGTCGTTACATGTTATCACACCTTTAACTTTGTTAAGCGAGTTGTGCGGCTACAGATACAGATAAAAACGGACTTATAAGAAGGTGTGACATTAATTTGTCAGCCTGAACTCTTGAAATAGTTTTTGCTCGTAGAGAGCTTCCCTTTAATTTCTCGTTCGACCCAACGTCACAAGAGATTTGGGATAAAATCTTCTCAATTACGAAAAGCGCAATCTTGGAGAGAGATTCTCCGCTCGTTGTATTTATAACAAGATATGTCAGGTTTTTTTTATGTAACGCCGTGAGCATTGGCGCGAGTCTGGCTGTCTTCTTTTATTATTTATAAAGGTGTCACTGAAATTTTGACATTGCCAGTTATGGTAGGTAAACATGATTTTTTGATCAGTTTGCAAGGTAAAAGTCTCAATGTTCGCTCGCTTGTTTTATTACTCGTTAATTTCAGCATTTTAGCTTAAATGGTTCGGGCGCTATGAGCCAAAGAGCGACGGACAGACGGACACATCACCCTCGGCATAAGGGTTTTGAGAAGTATCTACAAAACCCTAAAAACAAAAAAAAGAAACTGCAAAGCATTAATTGCATTTTAGTCACGGTTCTCACTGCGTTATCTATTCACCGGAATATCCCACTTATATCTTTTACTTGGTACACTAAAGTACTCCCCTGTAGTTAAAAAATCCTGTGTATATATTTAAATCTACCGTGTCACTAAAAGAAACTCCTCGAAGACAGTTAATAAATAAATTCAACATCACTTACTTACTACAGCAAACCGACTGAGTGTTGTAACTGTTTAGTTATAAATTTGATATCCTGTTGAAGAAAATGATATTTTTCCAAAACCTCGTTTAATGAATAGAATGCTGTTTTTGATTGATTCATGATATCTTCACTTAATATCTAAAAACTATTTTTGATTAAAAACTAATTCTATTTCTAATTGAGACTGAAAGTTTAGTGCTTGATTGCGTGACGAGGCGAAATTTAAATGAATTAACAATTTGTTGCCCGCGAGCAAAACCTTTAAAGTAGTTCTAATGAAGACGGACGTGGATTCCTCTCCACCGAGTTAATTTCATTTATCGGGTTAGAAAAATAATTTATTTTCAATGATTTGCAAACTTTGCGACTCTAATTTGCATAGAAATTTCATAGAATTTAGAAGGTATAAAAATTAGTGAAAACTAATTATAGAGAGGCGCGTGGAGCATTAACTACTCCGGGCCGATTAATATAATATATCTGTAAAAAAAAATACATTCGTTTTAAAGACGAGTTTGATTTTCGGCGTGCCATGCCATCCTGCCACGTGCCAACGTGCTAGTGTGTGGGCTAGTCTCGCGCCGCGTGCTAAAAATTGCAACATCTGAGGCTACATTTCGTTTGCTAGCATCAAGAGATTCTTGCTGGTATTTTTTTAAAATGAGTGATACAACGTTTTTCTGTCTCCCAATTTTTTGTTATCGTTTATTGACATTTGTACAAATCACCATTGTTTGTGGCGAGTTAAGAGTAAGGTAATCTTTCTTCTTCAACCAATTTTTAGTCTTTATTTGCCTCCTCTTCCGTTGCTCCTTTCTATATTCATGTATCGTGCCAATCAAGAAAGCTTTATTTTTCGCTACCACAGGCATAACATAATTAACATCTACTTCTTGCACGTCACGGAGCAAACTGCATTTACAGTGTGTGGCGCACGGCGTGCCATGCTAAGCACGGCGTGCCAATATAAAAAATGGCACTTTAATCTATATCGATGTTATTTTAGTTTTTAGGGTTTTGTAGATACTTCTCAAAACCCTTATGCCGAGGGTGATGTGTCTGTCTGTCCGTCGCTCTTTGGCTCATAGCGCCCGAACCATTTAAGCTAAAATGCTGAAATTTATAACACTGGCGTAACTTCCGGGCCCACACACAGGACATATACACAAAAGTTAAAAATTTAATATGCGCATGCGCAATTCGAAAAAATGCGGTAAAGTCAAAAATTTAGATTTTTTTTAATTTTCGAGTGGGGTATCAAATGAAAGCTGCTGAATAGCAGATTACGAATATATGAATAAATTTTTAAATTTCGCTTTCCTTATTGGTCAAATAAATCAAAATACACCCAAAATTGCCCCCCCTCAACTACCATATAACGGCTGGATGTAAAATTTCAAAATAATTCATACTAATACCCTATTGTGGGGTGATGTAAATTCCGGGAGTGCATCGAAAAATTTTAAAAATTGCCAATTTTAGGCGCGAAAATTTAAAATTTGCCCAAAATTTTATTTTTTTAAAATTTTGAGTTGGGTATCAAATGAAAGCTCCTGAATAGTAGGTAACAAATATCTAAATACATTTTTAAATTTTGCATTCCTTATAGGTTAAAAAAATCAAAATATACCCAAAAAAAATTTCCCCCCCCCCAACCACTATAGATCGGCTGGTGCTAAAATTTCGAAATAATTCATGCTAATACCTTATTATGGCGCGATGAAAATTCCGGGAGTTCATCCTAAATTTTCAAAAATTGCCAATTTTAGGCGCGAAAATTTAAAATTTGCCCAAAATTTTATTTTTTTAAAATTTTGAGTTGGGTATCAAATGAAAGCTCCTGAATAGTAGGTAACAAATATCTAAATACATTTTTAAATTTTGCATTCCTTATAGGTTAAAAAAATCAAAATATACCCAAAAAAAATTTCCCCCCCCCCAACCACTATAGATCGGCTGGTGCTAAAATTTCGAAATAATTCATGCTAATACCTTATTATGGCGCGATGAAAATTCCGGGAGTTCATCCTAAATTTTCAAAAATTGCCAATTTTAGGCGCGAAAATTTAAAATTTGCCCAAAATTTTATTTTTTTAAAATTTTGAGTTGGGTATCAAATGAAAGCTGCTGAAGAGTAGGACACAAATATATATTTGCTTTTTTAAATTTTGCGTTCCTTATTGGTTTATTACTGATAAAAAACATTGTGACCCCCCGGGGGATCGAACCCGGGACTTTTAGATTGAAGACAAGAAATCATTATTTACATAACGGGTATGGTTACTCATCTACAAAACCCTAAAAAGTACTTGGACTAAGTACTTCCCTGTGATTTTTTATTTTCATGCTTATAGTTATTTGACGGTGAATGTTTTATTACTGTGTTGAATGACGTCATTTTCAGCATTATTGGTGAGATAATTAAAGAGTTAATGTGTGTGGTCCTTGTGAAGGCATGTTTTCCTCATAGGATGTTGCTACCGAGACATCGGTCAACATTGCTTTCGTCTCGTGTCTGTCGGTCGTCCTTCAGCTTGTTTGAAAACATCCACATCTTATAAACTGCTCGTCTCTGCTCTTTGTTTTGCGCATTAATTTCAACTTCTCTCGTTGCTTTGGTAACTTTGCCCAGTACTCTTAGCACTATATGACCAGTGTCCGATAAAAAGTAAATTTTCAACTAGTCAAATCGTTACTAGACTTTAAAATATCTAAAGGGAAAAAATACCGATTTAATCTAATTATTAATTTTATGTTGTATTAAATATTAGACATTGATCGATTACAACATGCTCATTTTGTTTTTTTATTTTTCTTTATCACCCTCTAACTGTTATGATAGGACATTTAAAGAAATTGTGAGAAAATTAAATAATGTTAGACATTAAAAAAAAAGTCAGAAAGTCATGGAAGTATTGTGTCAATGTCAATCACCAATGTCCAAAATCTATCGCTCTTTTTATCTTTCAAAAAATAAAAAAACAATGCTTGGTTATATGCTGGGAACGTAACAGTCGTTTTACTTGATTGCCCGTTTTACTTTTTTCCCTCGAAAGGCTGTAATCTATACAAATAAAAACATTCTTTTAAAAAACTCTCAATGACAAAAAGCAGTCTGTTAGGGGATTACCAACAGCACGCATTTATCCACACCTATCTCGTCTCGTCGTAGAGAAACAGCATTTTCTACCTCAAAAAATAAAACTTCACGAAAAACTCGACGGACGGCGAATACAAAGCGAATGTCGTCGCTTTGTAACGGCCACCAGCCTGTCCAACGAAAAGCAACCCTTTTATATAGACAACCGTGTCACAATACATATATATATATATATATTGTGAAATGTACATTTTAAAAGCCAAAAACACGCAATATCCAAAAAAAAAGGAGAAAACAAACTATTATGCAATCAAGTTGAGAAGACAATAAGGAAAGCGGAGTATTATACAGACAGGCGTGACAAAGTAAACTCTCAGCTCGGAGTGTTTCTAGCTTGTCTGTGAAACCCAGGTGACTTGGCGTTTAGTTTTCTCTTCCATGTTGAGTTTAGTAAGTAAACGTTGCTCGTGATGTAACAAGTGTGCGGGAAATCAAATAAAATAAAACATATTACATGCGATACAGAGCTTCACGTGATGTATAAGTGTAATATGTTGGCCAATGAACTGACAATAGTTGAAATGGTAACGAGAGATGGAATATTTATAAAATAGTAAAATGTATGAAATGCCTCCAATGTTCTCCTCTGTCTTCTTTTTAACAAGAACGGTCTCGAGTGCTTTATATATTATACTGGCTGGAGAACTCGGCATTGTATGTGGCTGTAGAATATTTCAACCGTTCACTACTAAAAATATTTGTTTTAGACAAATTTGTATTCGAAATAAACTCGCTTATATAATATCCAAGTGCCTTTCGACGGTGGAGTTTACTAAAAAGGCTTGTTTTTATTTGTAGAATTTGTAGTTTTGTTTTCTGTATATGTGCGGGTGTATAGGTTACATAGCCTGCTTCACGTGGTAGGAGGACCTCCCTTCCGGATCCCTAATTTAAATTCCTAACCCAATAATCCCTTCCCCCCCCCCACCTTAATCCCGACCCTCTTCAAAACCTCCCCTTAAACATTTCAAAAAGCAAAAGCATAAAACATGTATTTGGAAGCTTACTATAATCGGATTCCATATCAGGTCAGTATTTTTATTGCAATATATTTCCCCCCGGAATTATTAAATCAATGCGACCTTGAGCAGCTAAATTCGAGATTTTATAGTTATGCAATGTAACGATAGTTGAGGATGTAATCCGTCCGGACCAGATAATACAGCCACAGAGTACCTCTCTAGGGTTGTACTAACTAGTGCTTTCATATCACTACCATTGTGTTCATTTTATCACTCCAATTATATTAATGAGAGTATTAATTGCATTACTGTGACTGTAAATGTATTAAAGAGTTAGGACAGCGTGGACCAGTCCTTAAATAATAAAGTTCTCCATAAGAAAGAGAATATTATAAAAATATTAGAAACCTTATCTTAGTTCAAAGAATAAAACCAAAAGTAAGCTGACAGAAATTTATGAGAAAAAAGTCTTTCAATTAGTGTAGCACATCGCTTTCTCGAGTGACGACCGTTGATTCTTAAGAAGATGCGACACTGGATGCTCGGAGGTCGGTGAGTTAATACATTGTATTATAAACGAGATCCTCAGGTCGAGGGGTTCTTGTAATTATATCTGTTTTACTTCCTTGATCTTTATTGACAATTTAAATTTTTAGACATCGACTGGAATTCATTTTGAAATCTATTTAACTTCTTGGTTCAATTCCTCTCGAACTAATATAAACGGATCAACTATAACAAGCGACATGATACAAGCGACATGATAATGTCGCTTAACTTTTCACTACGATACATCTATATACAGATTGACTGCTGTTGTTCTGAACAATTTAGATTTATCTATTTAACAATTAATCTATCTTATTCAAAAACAAAATCAAAATTAGTTTTTAGACAGATATTGTTGGTTTCCCAATAAATTGCAACTTGCTTATCGTTAACTTTTGGAAAAACTAATATAAACAGGTTCTTTGTAGTCGAGTTGTATTAAATTCCGAACTAAGAAGAGTTCGGTATGAAGTAACGTTTCCTCGCTTCTATTACCGTGGATAAGAAGAACACAGTTAATTAAAAAGACTCAGATCTTATCAGGTTTGGGCAGATATCGATTATTTCTTCTTCATTAGAACAGGTTTTTTCGTCGAGTTTTCTTTGGGTATTTGCCGATCTCTGTTCTTCTTTCGTTGCCTCCAGATTGGAAACAATTGAAAAGTTTTCCATTTCGTCTGTTTGAATAGTAACGTTAGTTTTTCCTTTTTCATTAAAACACCCCTTGGATTTGTTTTGTCTTTTTTTGCTCGTAGTTGCCGAGATTGATTCGAAAGCTGTGGGATCACGCGGCACTTGCTAGGGGTGCGGAGGGTGCTATATTGGAAGCCGTCGTGTGGCGCCGCTATTATTAATGCCATTTAAAAGTAAAGAAAGAGAAGTTAGGGGTGTTTTGTAAAGTAGTTAGGGGGACGCTTTAGCCTGGTTTTTAAGCTTAAACGGCCCTAATATCGGCGGGAGGTGGTTAGAGGCACAAAGGGACGCTCCTAAAGGGTCGAGTGCCCCCACTTCATTGTGCTCCACTACAATCGCTTATTAAATCCGCGTGTGTCTGTGTGCACTCATTGTTAGTATAAATGGTTTCGGACCCTTGTCTCGGTACTCCAGCCAGTCCGAAGCGTTTTTTAACGTTATTAAGCAAAAGGCCTATTTATGTAACTCTGTCGGATTTCTATTGAGCCCCCGGATTTAAAAA
>KZ651285.1:350839-363306 GCA_001010745.2 Gerris buenoi
CCTCTAATAGATTTTTATTAATGTTTCCTCTCCCTCGAACCGGTTGAGCAAGTCGATTTTTTTCTCGTATATAGGGCTCGGGGCCCCCCACCCCCCGCCCTCATTTCCCATTATAAACCGGCCGTTTATTTTGTCCGGGTTTTTTATACCGCTGTTTGTCCATAAAGGTCCCTAAGTCCACTGTTATGGAAATATGAAAAAGTCCATTGGGTTTTTTTCAGCTCGCGTTTTTTTGGGGCCGTATTACAAAAGATACGAAGGTTTTACTTACCCAGTTCTGTTTGCTTTTCTCAGATGAAAGTTTTTTTTAAACGTTTTCTGTTTATTCTACTTTTTTTTATTTGCAATCGACTTTTACTTTCATTGTGCGGAGTCGAATGACAGAAACGTCGAAATGGCCGAAATATTCGTAAATTCATATCAATAATATTAATAAAAAAACCATTATTATTTTCCAAAAACGTTTCCGACTATTTTGGTTATTTATTTAGTATTTTGAATTACAAATTTAACCATATGGGTTATTTTTTCGGGAATGATGTAGTTTCTTAGAAAATAGTTCTAAACGTAAAGGGTAAAAGGTCGAGTACGATTCCAGAGTAGAGGAATTATTATAGTTCGGTAAATGTTGATAAAATGTTCAATTATAATAAAACAGAAATACATTTTTACGTTTTAGGTAGTATTCATACTACGGAAAGATTTCTCTTTATGTTTCCCGTAGTTAATAATAATTATAATTTGATTTAAATGATAATAAAACGTAATGTGGGTAACTTAAAACAACTAAGAAATGAAAAATAGTTGTAATTGTACCGATGGATTAATTGTTTCTACTCTGAAACATGAGAAGCTTCAGTACGTTTTGTCGGACAAAAGTCTTTTACAGATTTCATACGGTTTTTTAAAAATGGTCAAATTTAGGCAAGTTAGAAATGTAGGAATTTTATTTTTACTGTAAAAAAATGCACAGTGGATTTAACAGATTACTAGTTATGAGGGAACGTATTAATATGGCGGAATTCATTGGTTTGCTTATTGTCGTCGACCACATGTTATTACTGTCGCTTTGTAAGTAGAAAGCAAATCATAATCTAGAATAAATGTTTAGCTGAGAAGTTGTTTTTCTGTTTGGTTTATCTAAATGTCGGTAAGCTTTACGAGGACATTGTTTATCTGGCGGAGCTTTATTTTGTGGTGACTTTCTTCCTTTCTTCTGCTTCATCGGGGAACCAACTGCGAGTATTTCTATTAGTGTCGATCTTCCGTTTTAGTCGATCTGTTTTCTTATAAGTTGTTTTCCGATCTTTTGAAGATGTTGGATTTCTATATTTGATATTTTTCAAGGGGTTCTGGATGCTTGTACAAGAGTTTTGAAGGCAGTGCGGTGAGTCCTGTGGAAGGATGTCTGTGAGTATTACTTGGCGTGGGAGCTATGAAGGTACCTCCACAGCGGACTCCATCAGGAGATGCAGCGAGTCAATGTCCTGGGTAATTCCACGCTCGGCTAACTCCGGCCCTCCTCGGCTAGTTCCGTACTTCCCTCTTCTCTTATCTGTAATCTTTACTTTTCTTCCTTTCCGTCCTCCTAAATAAATATAATATTCCAAATGATCGCTTTCTTCTCTTCTCTTCATTCGAACGAAATAAACTTGTTTTTGTGCTCAGGATTAATTTCCTTAAAAATCAAAAAGAAGGAAGAATGACTTGCATAAAAACTCAACTGTTAATTATTTTAGTTTAAACATAGCCGGTCGGGGTTGGACTAGCCTATATGGGACACCATGTGTAGAAATGCAAAAACTAGCAAATAGACTGCCAATTAGTGTGGCACATAGCTTCCTCGCATCCTACCATGTACTTTATTGTTTTATTAACATTAACGTTGTATTACTTTATTTATATATATTGTTTATTGAGTTAAAACAAAAAAAATTGTATTTGAAATAAATGTTTGTTTCGTTATATATCTACATAGTCGAGGTTTGATTTTTTTCCCGACCAAAAATTCCAATTTTAAATTTGAAGTTGACGTTTACGCGCGCGTACGCGTGAATGCTTGAACGGATAAGGTTGTCCAACGAACTCGTCCTGAGCATTGGTAAAACCAACATGTCGACCGAATTTCATCAAATTCGGTCGACATTTACTCAAGTTATCGTCGCACGTTTCATGATTCGCGGACACACAGACCGACATACAGAAAGACCGACAGACTGACAGACACGGAACCGAAAATTTTCCCTGATGTCTGAAACGGATTTCTGTCTTGGAATTTATAAAATCGGAGGCATAAAACTTTTTTGTTCTCAAAAGTGAACACAATGCTTCCGTTATCCTCGGTAAGCTCGGAAGCAATATAATGCATAATTAAAGTGTTTCCAGTTTATTGATATAAATTGCATTATTTATGTATTCTTTTTCATTTCATACTCTCTTGAAAAACCAGATACGCTACATCGAAGCCCAGTTAATTACAACAGATACGTACGCTCAAGATTCCCAAAAAGGACCTGTATACAGCTGTGTCTCAAAATAAAGGACTGAAGATGGAAATTTTATTAAGAGAAAACTTATGAAATGAAGGAGGATCCATAATTGGTGCATTTTTTAATCAATATATAGAAAAGACTTTAATTATATGTTCCAGTTTTTTTTTAATTTCTATACATGATGCACCGTATAGGCTAGTTCAACCATTGGTCTACTTCCGACCTCCCATCAAAATCAGATGAGCAGTTTTTAAGATACAGTTAAATATGAAGTCAGACAGACCGACCGACAAAGCAACAGCCCGAAATATTCCCTCATGTCTGAAACGGATTTCTGTCTAGGATTTCTTGACATTAAAATAAAAATATTTCTTTCTTGATAAGGTTGGCAATAGTTGCAAGACGGTTTGATTCAATTCTTGTATAATGCGCCGGTATATTAAATGTTATTTTGTAAGTAAACGATTTTTTTTCTTGTTGCTTTTCTTCACATGTCTTTATTTCTCCGTCAAATTCAATCTACATCTCAAACAGAACAAAAAACTCCAAATAAATAAAGACTTCTCTCTTTCGTTCCAAGCAATCACCCTTAAACAACGTAGAGTGGAGGGGAGGGGGAGTGGGAGGGGCAAACACGGAAACAAATCAAACTCATTACAAATTCCATTGAATATTGAAGGCTTCATAAAAAATGGGACTTTTTCCTCCCTCTCGGTAATTCTGTTCCGGTTTTCTTCTAAATAAAAAAGAAATGCTAATATAGGAAAAAGGAAAACTAGGAAATATAAAGAAAACAATGTATATATATATATGTATATATATATATGTGTGTGTGTGTGTGTATGTGTGTGTGTGTGTGTATGTGTGTGTGTGTGTATGTGTGTGTGTGTGTGTGTGTGTGAGGTTTATGTTTTAAAATTTAGTGATATACACATATTGGCGCCAAATCTAGATCTCGCATGTCCCAAAAAATCCCCTTGAGCCGGCCCTGCTAATAAGTGGGGAAGTTTTGCTCAAAAAATACCTATCTCTCTCAAGTTACAGAGCAGACTAGCTGGTGAACAAAGCGGGAAGCTGTAATAGTAATTTACAAGAATCTTGATCTTGGAGGAATTATTACTGCTTTAAATGATATGGTAGCATGTTTGACTTCAGAAACAAAACCAGAAGCTAGGAGTCTTTTAAAAAGTATTAGCGCTTTTGAATTTGTGATAATATTTTCTTGCTTCTGGTTCAAGGAGCTAACTAGGATTGCCATTGTCAACAAACTCCTCCAGAAAAAAGATATCACCATTGCTCAATCAGTTCTTCACATTTACCGCCTTATACAGGAGGAAACTAGGGATAATAATGCAAGAGATGCAGTCACTGAAACTAAGACCATAGCTGAAGGCCTTAACATTGATCATCAATTTAAAGAGGTGCATAAACGAAAAAAAAGAAAAGGATGGCTGATGAAATATGTAATAATGAAATGATTTAATGGACAACAGAGACGAGGTTTCAAATAATAGACTACATCCTAAGTTCTCTCTATAAGGATTAGAAGCGTAATTCTTACAACCTGGAAGGCAAATACATAGGATTGAGAGAAGATTATGACGTTAAGAAGACAAAATAATTCAAATTTAAATTTCTCCAATTTTTCAATATGGGAATATTTTTTTTGAGGGAGAGGTAGCTTTATGAATAATTACTAGTTATTATAACATTTACGATTGTGGAGTGTTTATTGCAATATCACCGTCGATTGGAGATCGGTGTTCTTTAATAGGTTTAATTGGATGTTTTTTTCACATAAGTTTTTCACGTCGTAAAAAAANTGTCAAGGTCAGGGTCAGTCAACTCTGTAATGTTATTGTCGGTCAGTTTTTGTTTGTTATCAGTAGCAGAGTACAGGAACAAATATATAAAAAAAAACCCGAAGAGAATCCATTAATTAGTTTAAAAGTTAAAAGCGAATATGATTATTTATTAGAGTAGATAATTTTGATGACGTCAAAGTTTGTTTACATCTGTCAAAATACCGCCAAACTTCAAATAATTAAATTAAATATAGGTATTAAAAATAAGGTTTTTTTTAAAAAAGAATGATAATAAATCAGTTAGTTTAGAACGGTCACCCATCCAAGTACTGACCACGTCCAATGCTGCTCCCACTTACGTGAGAGAGGCCACTTTAGTGGCCTCTGAACTGAGGAAAAGTTCCGAGGTACCACGTACCTGATTTTTTAACTTTATTTTTATTCTCTACTTCAATAGCTGAGTAGGAAGTATTATAGAACCTGCTTGTTCATAAATGAAGATTTATAATACAACCTCTTTCTTTGAAATGTACCCTGTAACCTAAAAAGTGCAAGTTATTAAAAATCATACAATAGGAATCCGGACCAAATTTCGATTGTAGAAGAAAAATAAATCCTGTATTAGATACTATTCCAAATTTATTTTTCATATAAAAATGTCGAAAATAGAATTCTAAGAACCTCTCCCCTCCGCAATTCGTTTTATCGCGAGTACTTTTTTACGTGAAACTAAACCGAGTAGAATGTATCCTATCTCGAAGCACTTATTGGTACTTGATGGTACCTTACCGTCAACTATTTTCGAACCGAACCCCTCCGCGTGGAGTTATAAGTCTTCAAATTGTGTGATTTCTAAAATTATATTTTTTAATGTTTAGGGGTTCATTCTATCATTATCTTTATGAGAGGAGGGTTAATGACATTTTTCTTCGATAGGAATGTTTACTGGTAGACAGACGGTTTTAAAAACAAATTCTATTAACAATAACCGCGATATTTTCTCGCTATCAGGATGCTCATGTTAAAGACTAAATAAAAATTAAGAACAAACTTAACTCTTTTGCAATTAAAAATTATGACTGATCTTTTCATATCAACACCCACAATTCGGGTTCTACTTAATTTAGACGATATTTTTTAATTGGTTGAGTGTTTACTTATATTTATACATATAATCGACTAATGCCCGATGACTCACCTCCAAATAATTTGTCATTAGTCTTATTCTAATAAGAATTAATGTTTCTTTTGATTTGTCGGTCTTCAAACAGATTAAATTACTTAACCGCCCCGGGCTTGTGTACATGTCGTCCAAGTGTAAAAAAATACAAACCAAAAAATCAACAAGCGGAATAATAGCAACTGGAATTAAAACAATATTTTGATCGATTAATAATAAAATGGAAAATGTAAAAACGTGTCTGTCATGTCGAGTATTGACAGTAAACTGAACGATATTGCTTCCTCAGACCTGTTAACACGAATAAATTAATTTCACCCATGTCGGTACACCAAACAACAATTATGTTTCGGCAAATTTAGTGTTAATATACGTTTACAAGACTAGCTAGTAGAAAATGGTTTTAAAGCAAGATCATTCAAATTTAGTAAAAAAAAAAAAAACAAATTTATTTTTAATTTTGATAAAATGACACGTTTCTTGCTGTTGTTATCTCTACTTCACTGTAATCTGTTGAATTAATAATCTTGTAAAAGTTTAACAAATTGCTTTTACGCCTTTAAAAACAAGCTAAATGTAATGAAGGAAAAAATCATTTGTACTTGTTGTTTTGGGTTAAAGCTGAAACTTCCATTTTCCAGTGGGAAAAAATTGGGTTTGTTCACGTACTTTATATGCAAGAGGAGGGGATGAAAATAAGAATCATACGTGCATTTCCACAAGGAAAAACACACGTAAAAAAACTGCCCAAGAGAGAAACCCTCTATCCCGTTCACATATTTACCTCGAATAGAGTATCGGACGAAAATTGGTTGGAAGAGGTTCAGGTAAGTTTTGCGGAGGAGTGTATTAGGTTTCATCTTTATGAAGGTTACAACCCTAGCGTGCGAACCTAACAAACAAAACCTAATATCTTTCCAGCTTCTTACTTTTTTTAAGATAATTTTTTCTCCTCGAAGTAACAGAACGTTGGAACCGAACTCTATATGTATCAATAATATCTTCAAATAATATCTTTCGATCTTGTTTAACGTTTTTCATATTTGGTACGATTTTTAAGTAATTCAATAATAGACTATATTTAAATTCAAATACCCCTATATTTATTATTATTACCTGTTGGAGGTGGCTCCAACTGTAAATTGTAAAAATGTATCATATTATATAGTGCAGGATTATTACATAGTGTAGGAGTTATCATATAATACATGATTATTATTGTATAAAACAGGATTATTTTAGAGTATAAAATGATTCTGTCATCAACCGCTGCTTCCCCAGCAAAACAACAAAAAAACTCCCTCAGGTTTTACTTTTACGGACTCTTACGAAATGATAGTACCATTAAATAAATTTCACCCCTTACCGGAAATGTTTACCTTTTATATTTGTCAAATCGCAGGCTTGACATTGACGCACTATTTAACGGTGGTTCAGTTGACTGTTGACTATTGTGAAGGTAAAGTTGGGAATATACGAGCGAGTTGTGGAGACTAAGATTAATCTTAAATTTGNTTATTTTTTAATTTAGACTTTCTGCAAAAGGAAAAACAACTACTTAGGAGTATTACGTTGACAAATAGTTGAAAAAATACTATTAGTCCAAGTTAGTCACTGTCACTGTTGTATTTTGGAATTTTTATAGTAAATAAAACACGTATCAGTTAAATAATTTATTTACTACGTTTTTATTAGCTTGCTTTCTTGTTTGTTTGTTTGTTTGTTTTCAAGTAAAAATCTTGCAATCGATGTTAAACTAACTTCCCGAGTAGCTAGACAATGAATAGCTACTCTAGATAGCTACACTAAATGAATAATAATTTGAGCCACCTTTCAGCAAAATTTAATTCGTTTTCAGCAAATTGTGCTGTATGGAAAGTTAGTTCGAAAAAAAATCGCTAGTTATTTTTTTATTTTTTTTTTTTGATATGTCCCATATTTACAAAATTTATTTTGACAAGTTTCAAATTTATGATAGAAAATTTAAAAACTTAGTGTATAAAAAGTTATTTTTATCTTGCAATTATTTACTTTATTGTTTATCACCACTCCAATGATAAACATGTAAAGAGCGTTACAGTGATTATCGTTTGTTTGGTTTGATCAACATGTAAAAAGGAAGTAGTCCAGTGAGGGCTGCATAGAGGATTCATTACAAATATATAATTAAATTATTATAATAAATATAGATAGAGGTATGAAAATTTGCTATAAAAATAACACCTTCCTGGCAGGAAATCGAACCAGGCATCTCATCGTCCTGTTGANTGTTACTTGTATTAGTTATTTGTATATAAATTATAATAAAGCTTCTTTTCACTTTCGAAAAATATCAGGATCAAAAGAAAACGTTGTCAGTTTCACTTTTAGTTTTTAGTTAAACATCTTCGGCCAAAGTTTCAGTTTTATATGGCTCCGGTGTAACTAGGTTATATAACAAGTCATAAGAAACCCCTTGCATGGCGCAATTTCACATTTTTTAGGATTAAATTATAAAAGAGTCATACATTCGGTTGATATATACATGTTTGGAATTTATAGCTGGGAAATTATCAAACTCGTTTATGTGGGTTCTTTTCTTTGGTGTGGTGTAAGTATTTTAGTTTTTCCACACTCTTTCATTTTATAATACGAATAAATGGGTTTAGAAATAATTTATTTAAAGTGCAGTTGAAAATCCCACTTTATATAACTCATTATTTTTCCTCTTGAGTAAAATAACTCAATTTGTTGAATGGAATTACGAAGAAAGAATAGAAGGAATAACTATGTTATTGCTTCTATTTGTTTATTATGGAATACCATGTTACGGCTCTTTGTTCAACCTGTATTCCTTATTATTGTATTTATTCTATTTAACTTTAAATACATTTTTAAAATCTTGATTGTATTTAAGTATAGTCGCGGTTATCAAACTTAATTATAATAATCAGTGCACAGTTTAATAAAATGACAAAGGTGGTTTAATTTAAAATAATCTCTCATCTTGCAGCCACAAAGTACGTTAAAATTACAATCTGGGCTTGTTTCAGTCCTGGACTATTTTAATGGCGTCTGAGTAAACACAGCAGCTGCTAATAAGTACAAAACATAGTGTAGGCGGGGTTCTGCAGGGTTGTCAGACATCAGCATCTAGGTGCAACCACGTGGCAGGTACCTACTGTAAGGTATTTAGAGGTACTTGCACTATTGAAGATTTGTTATCAATTCTGATGATTTTGACTAAAAAATATAAAGTAAATTAGTACATTAGTAGTACATTGTACTTTCCAATTCAAATAAAACCGAACAAGTCATTTTGACGGTATAAATAAAAGTAAATACTTGCTCGCTAAAATTGAAACCGAAATTTAAACGATATAAGTATTTGACTACGTTTTTATTAACTTGCTTTCTTGTTTGTTTGTTTGATTGTTTGTCCAGTACAAATCTTGCAATATATTTTTAACCACCTTCCCCAGAAGCTAGACATTCGCAACATTTAGAATAGCTCAAAAACACGATGACAATTCATTATTTTAATACCTCTAGCCATCTTTTAGAAAAATTTAATTCGTTTTCGGCAAATTTTGCTGTATGGAAAGTTAGTTTGGAAAAAATCTGCAAGTTATTTTATTTGTTTTGTAATGTCCCATATTTACAATCTTCATTTTGACAGGTTTCAAATTTTATGGCAGAAAATTTAAAAACGTAGTTTATAAAAATTTATCATTTATATTCACTATGACTATGTTCAAGAGAAATGTTGGATCTGTCGGAGAGATTACTTTGAGACTGAGAGATCTAAACAAGTGTATATGTGGGACTAAGGCGACCGTTACTCTGCACATCACAGTATTGTGTAGTTCACAGTTCTCCCGCTAGAGTAGTAGTAGTCAGTGTGACTGATTCTGACTTGTGATTAGGAAGGCTTGTAGATCGAGTCCAGCAGTCTGGCACTGTGCAAGCTACACCATTATCTAATCTTGTGTTTTCTTCGCCTTCTAGTCTTACGATTGTGTGAAATTTCATTTTATTTCAAACGAGTATTACATGATATCTGATATATAATAGTACCAACTCCAACGTTTAGTCGTTTTTTTTTTTTTGTAAATAGTGTATTTTTGTTGGTGAAAGTTTTGTAACAATGCCTGACAGTATTCCACGATGAAATGTTAGACGGGTTAGATTCTGTTATTTCACAGTGTTTAGTTGTTATTTTGTTTGACAGGCTTCTAAAGATGTTTAATGTTTGCGTCATTTATTTGTTCAGCTCTTTGTCTGTTTGGTTTGACAGGAAATATTTCTCCGTATCAATATATAAATTTATTGACTTACCGGCGAATGCTTACAATAAGAAATGTTTAAAATATATATTGGATATATTGTGGTACTTGTTAAGATTGTTACTCCCCTTTGTTACAAGGTTTGTTGATTTATTGAAGTTAGCAAGTTAATACTTGGGAGAGGGTTGTCTTAATATCTAAGCAAACATTAATTAAAGATAATTTCCAAGCAAGGGTGCGCTAAGACACCGGGGGGGGGGGGGGGGTTACCTCTGCTTTCCCCGGAACATTAACTTTTAAAACTGTTTCTTATTCGTAGTCAATTACTAATAAGTAATTATATTAGCCTAGAGGAGGGGGGAGGGGGTCATTATAAATATTGTTACGCGTCTTCTTGGGTATAATTATAATAAAACAACTAATGCATTTTCTTTGCTTTCTTATTTATTTATTGGGTAATATATCGTGTCTCACTTTAAGACATTTTCAAACCTGAATGTATTTGTTTCTTTCCAATTTTACAAATCAAATCATAAAATAAATTACTATATAATAACGCGTCACCTTACGAACTGTAAAAACTAGAAATTTATCAAATCTTATGGTATTATTAGGTACTGAGTAAATAATAACGCACGTCTAAGAAATTTCTCTTAGATGTTTGTTATTATTTACTCAGTACCTAATAATACCATAATGTTATCTAAATACCACAAAATCTCCGTCAACACTACTAATGACTTACAGCAAATCTTCTTGTGCTGGGTCTTTAGGGATTTAGAAGGTTGAAAATAAAAATACAATATTTTCATTTACACATTTTTTTTTTTATTGGCTATATTTCGCCCATACCTGATCATCTTCAGGCAATAAATTGTAAATAAAAAATCACATTATTTATAATTGGTTTTAGAGATTAAATAATCTCGTGGCTAGAGTAACTCTTTGACGCTAAGATAAGAGATTTTCGATTTACAATTTTAGGCCTGAAGATGCCCAGGTATGGGCGAAATATAGCCAAAAAAAAAAAAACTAGAAATTTAACTGTGAGAGGTAATGACACTGTGCTCTAGCTCTAGAGTGACACAGTAGTGTATGCCTAGTAATTTATTTAATGACGATTTGTAAAATTTTAAATTATTATTATTTTTTTTTTAATTAAATATTCAGGTTATAATGTCTTAAAGTGACAAACGATATATTAGCAAATAAATAAATAAGAAAGCAAAGGGAATACAATATTTTTTTTATTATTATTATATCCCAGAAGACACATTATATACAAGTATGTATGAGGTATGACCAATATTGCTATGCCCCCTCCCCCCTCCTAATAATAATTTGCAAAAAACACCGTTATTAGTAATTGACTGCGACTACAAGGGAAACTGGTTTAAAAGGTAATCTTGGGGGGTAAAAAAGTGGAGTTAACCTCCCTGGTGTCTTAGCGCACCCTGGTGTCTTAGCGCACCCTGGTGTCTTAGCGCACCCTGGTAGGCTGTGAAATAGTAACTTTAGAACCTAAAAAACAGCTAAAATCCATTTTTTTTCATTACGTGGTTATTTTTTCCATTCCGTCTCGCTTCGCTCGACAGTAAATGTGATTGCCGCGGTAAAGAAAAAAACTCACTTCACAGCCTAGTAACATAATATACTAGTTTATATCAGTTAACATCCTTCCTTGTACGTATACGTCCGCCCGGACACTTTTACCGATCTTATCCAGAGTTGTTCCAGTCCTTCCCTGTATGTCTCCCCGGATACTAAACGGACTCTAACGCTTCACTGCACCACACACCATATACCAGGCCAATATTATTAAGTTATATTTATTGCTCGAATTTGTTAATATATATCCCTTTTTAATCCAAGGTTGGGTTTTCTTTGGTTGTTTTATAATTATTACTTATATACCTCTATTGGGCATTATCTCTTTTACCCTTTTCAACGAATTGGAGGGATTTTCGTGGTCAGTTTGTATCCGAATCCCCAACTTTACATTGCGTACCGTACTTTATCTACGATTGTTATATTTTAATAATAAACACAGAAAAAAAACAATTTTAATAAACTTCCTGTGTGTACGTTCGTATTATTTCTCTTCTGATAAAGATGTCATTAATTCATTATTTTTATTTTGTGTTTTGAGCCGAATTAATAATTTTGGGAGGAGTATTATTTTCCTCATTTTCGTCATAATCACTTAAAACACTCATTATTTTTCACTAAAAACTCGATATAAACAGTTACTATTAAACAAACAGCAAATTAGTTTCCTTAAAATTAAACACGCTAATCTTGCGTTAAGGTGAAGAATTTTGAATTTTTTTTGAATTTTTTCGCAATGAATATAACTACGAAAATAATTACTTTCTACGCATCTAAACAGAGATAAAATTTTACATTTTATATCAATCGTAGAGAAACATTATTTCAATTTAAATTTAGCAACAAAAACAATCAATAAACAATAAATAGTGAGAGTTAGAGTCTATAAGATTAGAGTTGGCACAATCGAAGACGGGAAACAACAAACGTGGACGTAGTTTTAGGGTTATAAAAAGGGAAAATCGGTGTTGTCATGTTATATTCTTTTTTGTGGAATAGGGGTAGAGTAGAGCATTTATTTTCTGAAGTTGCATTCAACATGGGGGACCAATAAAATCGATTCCCTCAAAATTTCCCCGCCTTTTGATTGTGCCAACTCTAATCTTATAGACTGTAG
>KZ651285.1:480591-496092 GCA_001010745.2 Gerris buenoi
CCCCCTCCCTTCAACCATTTGGTATTTTTTTCTATCAAAAGAATAATACCATACTAGATCACTACCCGGACAACGACTTTTTTAAAGACCCTATTTCAAACCGTCATTGTGTGGCTTTCACCCAATCGTTTTTAAAGTTATTGATATGAAATTTAAAGTAGAAGAATGTACTTTTCAGACCCCGCAAACCCCATATTTCTATCTACTACAGAAGCTGAGCTATAAGTGTCCAAAAAAGTGTGTTTTTTTTGCCCACCCTGTTTATTATAACGATGCAATATCAATTATTTAATATTTATTTGTTGCAGGTAACTTGTTCTATTCATTGCTGGGTTGTTGCGTCATGCTTGTTTATTAATCATTGGAATCCTCAACTAATTATTATTAGGTATGTTTTTTTTAATTTATTTTTAGTTTACATTATCATTTTTAGTTTACTATACTTATTGTTTGGAAGGTTACCGAAGGCAACGGAAGCCTTGTGATGGTCCTGAACAACTAAACATTTCTCATTTTAGCGAATTGCGCAAATTAAATTTTTTTCCTAGGTTTGGGTCAACTAGTACGCCGGCATTTCAAATGTCTAAATTTTAGCTTCAACGGTTCGGGAGATATAAACCAAAGAGCGACGGACAGACAGACAGACGCGCATACTTTCGGCATAAGGGTACGAAACCTTTAAAAAAAATACTGTAGATTAAATTCGTAAAAAAGGGCCATAGTATGAGAATACTGTAGAACAGATCTATAAGAAATAAAAATATGCAATGGGGTGAGGGTAAGAATACTTTAGAAAGTGTAGTAGCGTATTCACAATATTCCTCGGGGTAAGATTGCTGTTGAATATGCACTATTGTTCAAATATTTGCCTTAGAGTTAAAATACTGTAGAATAGTGGCTACCACAGTTCAAATATGTGCGTGGTAAACATTTTTTAAATGATGTTTTGCTAAGCTGGCGTGGAAGGCTCGGTTAATCCGTGTTTAAAGTTTGAAGGTAACCGAGGTAATAAAGTTGAAAAGTAAACCAACACTCTGTCTTGCTTGGTTCAACATTACACATCGCTTGCACACTAATTAGCCCTAGGTCTCCCTTTAGTAAAAAAATAAACCCGCCTCTTTAATTAGACCTTCTAGACATTGTTTATTTGACCTAAATATAAGAATTTTTTACTCGTTTAACCTTAACCACGCATAAACGTTTACTACGCTTTACAAGGAGTTTTTGGACGAGGAAATTTAAATTTATTTTTAGCTTTTTTTAGAACTCACGATATAGTTTTTAAAATAATACTAACCTATAATTACAGTGGGAGGCAGCGTGGCCGAGGGGCTCTATGCACCCGCTTAGCGCTATCAATGAGTCGAGGCGAGTCAAGGTCGTGGGTTCGATCCCGAGCTATTACTCTACGATTATTTGTATCTATGAATCGAGGACAGTTTGAGGACACCCCCTGAGGGAGTTCTCTTCCCCACGCTTTGGAGTTTCATATAGCTTACTAATGACCACACCATACCCACTTGGGCAGTACCATGTACAGGTACAGGTATGATGTGGGAAATGGATGGAACTCTCCACAATGTGGCCTGACTGCTTGGCTCCAACTATTGGTTCGTCCTACCCGTCTAACCACTACCATTGCAAACCCGTAAAAAACAAGTTTTTATTATAAATCCTTTAGATTTGTGCATTTTGGTTGCGTGAGTCAAGTTTTTTGTTTATAAAAACACGGCTTGATTGTTAACACGGTTATTGAGTTTTTTGTAAAAGGAAAAGCTTGTAAACAAAAAGGTTGCTGGTAATCAGTGTGGTTGTTTGAGCTAGATTGGATGACTGGACTAGATGACTGGATTGGATGACTGGATTAGATCACTGGTTTGGATGGCTGGATTGGATGACTAGAAGAGAGTTAATTAACCCTGTTAATACAGCCTCGAAAAAATTTTAAACTTGTGTAAAAGATGTGAACATTAGAAGTAATATTTACTTACTATGATTTTTAATAAACTTATCACGTTTATGCTTTGGATTTAACTCTGTCTATTCTACTAACTTTAATGTCACTAATATAATTTGTCTTCCAAAAAGAAATATTTCACAGATATATTATATTTGGTTTTAACGTGCTGTTTATTCGACGTGCCATTGTTAGTATTATTCTAATGCCGCTTGAAAACAGCAATTCTGTCTTTAACAATCGAGTTGGAATTAATTACAATCATTTTGATGTTTCAACGCCCTCTGGAAACTAAACTAATTTGGAAAACATCAAAGCTGCGTATAAGAAGCACAGAGTGAAGGTGTGTCTGCTGCCAGATTCTAATGTCAAACTCAGACACGGTTATAACTGTTTTTTAATCGAACACTTTCAATTATAAGTGCCTTTGCATATTATTTCAATACATCTGCAGGCTGCAGGCTTCTCTTGTCTGTCATGTTATGTAATTGACAACTAAAATCACGAAACCTTTTTCAATAAGCCTGCTCTGCGTGCGAGGTAACTTTACACATTTAATAAAATATAACGGAGAAGGCTGCTCTCTTTGAACTGTGTAATACAGTCTATATTAGTTTTTTAACAACGAGGGAAACACAGATGTAATTACTGCGGATGCTGCTCATCAGTGTTTGCATTTATGTTTGTATATTAATATGCAACTCATCCAGCCTGAAGTTTTTTTATTGCCCAAATGTTTTCTTTTCTGTCCTAATTTTTCGTATTTCTTATTTATCTTTTTTTATTTTTTAAAAAATAATTAATGAAACAAATAATTGGAAACTGTATTGCTGTATTTAATTTGCTTCTGATGTTACAGAAACGTTGTGATGGTTCTGATAAACGACATTTTTTATTTCCAAATTCAAAAAACTCCACGACAGAAATCCGTTTCTAACATGAGGAAATATTTTTGGAACGAAGTTCCTTATTTTGCTTGTTTGTGTTCTCGGGTGCTCCGGGTAGAGTCGGTACATCAAAGGATGTTCGCTGTTAGTGCGCGTTTGGGGACGCTTTTTGAGCAAACTCCTTGAGCATTCGAAAACAGCCTGTGGTTTGACTTGAAAACCAGGGAAAGGAATATTTTTTTTATATTATAACTAATAATATATACTAATTAATATATAGTGATTGAAACTAGAGATGAGTTTATGTAAATCCAAGTTTAAAAATAACCGGATTATATAGATAAATATATAAATGACATAAAAGTTTAAAAGTGCGTCATACTATTTTTTAAAATAATTATATTGCTTCCAAGCTTATCACTTAAGGACAGAGCTATGTGGGCCAGTCTCCTTTGGGCCCTCATAAGACGAAATATTACATTGATCTTTATCTTTTTTTCCACCAAAACAACAGATTTTTTTTTTTTTTTATTAAAATTCCTTTATGTTTTGTCGTTGTATTTTTGTAGAAATAATAATCTAAAATCAGGGATGATCGAGGAGACATTTTATTTTTTCGACAGACTCTTCGTCTTCTTTTACTATTGCCATTTTTTTACTAACTCACCAATGATAATAAATAAGCCGGCGCTCATACCGTGTTTTGATAGCACTGTATTACAAAGTTAATGCGTATGTGTAATATAGTTTTATCTGGTACTTAAGGCTGGCGCCATTTTAATACAACGAGTTTTATCGTTGTATTAAAATGGCGTCTGTACTATTTATCATAGGAAGTTGAAATAGGGCTCAAATTGTTTAGAATTAAAATTAGGAATGAAGCCTGTTATTAGATTTTTGATATCTTGCTTAGAACCAGAGTTATTTGAATTTTACTGTTTTTCCTAACCTCAAAGGGCGGTAGAGCCTTAATGATGTAGTGTACAAGAAAATAATGAAAAATAACTGGGAACTAGGAGAAAAGTTTTCAAACACCGTTTGCCTAGGGTGCGTCCTTTGTGTGTATGCGCGTCCGGTGTGGACGTCGTGTTTACAAACCCTGTTAGCGATTGCGCGTTTGGTATGTACGAGGCTTAAGACAATAACGGACTGTAAAAGCTTTGTACGCGAGGAAGTTACGTCCACAGTATTTTTTATGTTTCAGCTTAAAAGAGGCATTTTTCTATCTTTACACTTAGTCTATATTGAACTGTTTGAGAGGCTCCCGTCACCATTAGAAGTACATTTTATAGGTACACTATTGTATATGTACACACATATGTGTTGTATATGCACTTGTGTGTATTACACTGTTTATAAGTGCAAGATCTATCATTAAATCAATCACGTTTTTAATATGACGCAATAATTAAGCAATTTTTACTTCCATGAAAATGGAAATATGGTGATACCCTCCAAAAAGCGATTCCGAGATCTCTGTGAAGGAGGGGTCTTAAGAACGCGGGGATATCATTAAAATCCGTTTCATATACATGTATGTCTGTGCGTACGTATGTATATGTATGTATGTACGTTCGTACGTTCGTTCGGAGCTTTAAACCTTTATAACATTGATTCAAGACATCGTATTGAGATGTGGAACACGTTCACATTTCGGAGCTACAGTCACTAAAACACGAAATCGGTCTGTCGATTTCAGTAGGCTTCTTTTTATTTCAATTTCCTTTGGGGTATATATGTGTCCTACATGGTAGATTGTACACCTATAATTTTTGAGCAAAATCGGATAAGCGGTCTTGGAGATATTGGCATTTTAGTGTTTTTACTTCCATGAAAATGGGTGTAGTGTAAATACTGAGTTCTCTCTTGCTCACGTATTGACACCACAACATTTCATGGAAGTCATGTGTGGGATTTCCACACCGGTATTATTTTTTCCAAATCAATCGGATATAAGGAATCATCCGAAATTGCTGTATCCGAATCCATTTCGATTGAAAATAGTTTAAAGGAACAGGACGAAAAGAGGACGGAGAGAAATGGACGTTTTTTGTGGAAATGAGCTTGAAGGAGGACGGAGGCCACCCTGATAGTTGCCTGGTCTCAGTTGTCAAGGCCTGGGAGGCCGTCGCACCCTCCATCAGTCCAAACTGTCGGGTTTTCTTGCGACGACGGCCGGAAGGAAACTACTGTGGCAGTTTACTGTTTTAAAGTGACACCAGGTTGTTGTGAGATCACGATACTCAGAGCTCTAATCTCAAGCCTTCTGAACTACGCTCTGCACTGTCTCCATGTCTCCACTGACTGTCTCCACTGTCTCACGATATCTCCTGCCTCGTGTCTCGTTTCTTTCTGTTCTGATCCGAGAGTCTGATTATCACGAACGTGTGTCAGACCCTCCTTCATCTTAAAAAAAAAAAAAAAAAGATCTCGGTACTTATTTTAAAAAAGGGTAACTACTCTACCCTCTTCTTTATTCCTTTTAAAATAATCATTTTTTTTATAGTAGTTATTCTTTTCCACTTCCAGCTGATTATCCTGCACCGTTATGTTCAGCGTCGAATTCTTTCATGTCTTGTGTACGGACCCTTCTTATCGCTTATTTGTTTTTAAAGGAATAAAACAACCGAACCGTTAGGTTATTATACATTACACTTTTTTTATCCGGTTTATAAGCCTGTCAAGATTTATGACTGACCTTCGTAAGTCGATCATTTTTATCTAACGTAACGCTAGAATAATTGTATTGATCCTTCCTTATTTATTTTATTTTTTTTAATTTAATTTGAATGATACTTTTTGACGCCAAAATTCGATTTTGAGATTTCGATAGATTTACATTTAAGGTCTCCCGAGACCGAAAACGTAGTTTTTAAAAAAATGTCTATTTGTTGGCTGTGCAGACGCCTGGAGCCAACTGTATTATTCAAACTTAACTTTACACAATAAATTGTTTTTATTTTGATTTCGATTGCTTTTCAAAAGTTGTAATTGTCTACGATTATAATTACCTCGAACCGCGCAGAGATCCTTTCATGTATTGAAGATTTGAAATAATTAAATAAATATTCAACCCACTTAATTGTAATTGCCAAAACATTTTCCTTCATATAATGTTGTATATTGCCAATTATCCGGATCAAGAGAAACATTAAGAAAATGATAATTTGCTCAGCCTTATCACATCATAGTAAAGCGGTAGTAAGGATGAAATGATATTTTCTGTGGGAAAGTCAACGAGTAGATTGTCATTGTGGATTAAAGCCAGTTTCGAGATATTTCTAGATTTGTTGGATCTTCGTTTTTCTTAAGAATCAAATGTTTTAACATCCGACCTGATTCAATCAAGTTGTTTGAAATAATATTAGCTTACGTTAAATGTTGTTTTCCTTTTAAGTCGTCGAGTTTGATGTACAGATTAGTAGTGAAATTAAATTTGGAAAATACTGGATGCCGTGTTGCCTTCAAATTTTGTAAGCTGTAAATTTAAGGGACTCACAGAATACCTTGGAAGCTGAAAGGTACACTAATCATACAGTGCCCACGACAATACAACTATCAGTCATTAGTTTTAAATTTCAGCGATGTTGCAATTTAGTTGTTATTGAGTATTATCCAAGTATATGAATGTATTTGAGATAGGAATCACTTTTTTGCTTGTTTGTTTTTACACATTTAGTACTTAACTTGACTTCTCTATGAGGTCACAATTATTTTGATATAAATTGTTTACTCAGTTATAATATATAATTTTCAGAGATAATGTATTTCCAATTTCAGTGCGTCATTTAAATTTTTATTTTCACTTTCGACTTTATCGAAGGCAAGCGAAGCGTATTATTCTGTTAAACTACTTCTTTTTGTTTCCTAAATCTACAAAATAAATGTCTCTGAGACATCAGGGAAAACTTTTAGTCTCGCGCCTCTCTGTCTGAGCACGCGCACACCCAAATATTGGAACAGCCATGTGTCTCGCTAATTATCGCACTTTTTTTACCCGCCAAAAAATGATAATTCCATCTCATAAATAAAAACTCGAAGAACAAAAGAAACAAAAGTGGTTTTAGCCGCTCCGTTACAACGAGCTTTCAACTTCATAATTTTCTCGTTGGTTTGGGTCGGGGGAACATATGACTCCGAGCCAAGAAAACTGCAACAGCGGTTTCCCGAGCCAAACCGTCTCGTATGTTAACTTGGGCAGAAGGGCAATGTTTCGCCCGAGTAATGAAACATTCATAGCGGAGCCCAACTTGCACAATCCGGCCGAGTCGAAACATGTTTGCACTCCGTTTCGCAGTCAACTTATTCATTTCCTAAACTAGGTTTTACGTAGTTTCACACGAACTAACTTTGACTGTTATACATGCAAGAGAAACTAAATTTATTCACTGGTTAATTGGCAACTTACGCTCACGTTATTTGAGTTATTGTGCCTCTAAGTTATAATGTTTTAGTTTGGGCTTCGAGGTGCGCGCGCAGTCTGCTTCCTCTTGTTTGTTTCTAAGATCGTTGTGGCATTGTCTCGAAACTAAACCTCTTTGATGTCGGTTTCCGACCAAACGGAAGTTAATCAAACTGAGAAACACCTAAAACAATTCTACCTGATGTTAGTAATGACGAAGTAACTTTTTATGAATTATATATAATTTGCTACTTTCCTAAAAATTCCTGGGCTACAAATGTCGGACCGAATCGGGAAATGTCAGTGAAATTCAGTGGACTTGAATACTTAATATTTTCAAGTTTCATTTTGACATTTTAGTGTCATTCAACTCTTTCAACCTGTAGGTTTTTCCATTTCCTCTTATTTGACTGAGTATTAGCACCTTTACAAAATTGCTATACGGGGAAGATCAGTATAAAATATGTCTCACTTTTCTGGGATTCGAACCCTCCACAGCCATATTTGTGTTTAGGTTTTAATTAGTACCAGCCTGTAAAAAATGACGATCTTTGCGGTGAGTTGCGTTAAGCACTCATCTGGCACTCTGCTGGCAATGCTCCAGTCCTGGACATTATCTGAAATTTCTTTCAATACAAACTTCTAAACAAGTTGTTAGTAAGCTAGAGTAGGATATACTAAACTATGCATTAATCATGTACAGAGGTACGAGGCAGTAACACATGAGAGTAAATAAGCTGTTTCCTAAAAATGAATTCATTTGAAAAGCCAGTCAAGGGATAATCGGGGGCTTTCTTTACTTCCCACTACTTTTTACATTCTAAGTCTATAAAGAGTAAAGAGTAGGTGACGAGATTTTGATGGTTTTGCAAAGTTTTGAAGTCTCTTAAGTCCTAAAAAGTGGGTTTTAAATTTTTTTAAAAAACATGCAGTTTTATGATTGCTGTTTTTAATAAAATATTAAGTAAAATGTAATGTACATGCTTATCTGTATGAAACCGACAATATCAACCCTTTGTGGCTTTGACTTAAGTAATAACATGATTGTATAATTTGAAAGAAACATCGATAAAAATATACAACTATTCTACAGCTTATTTTAACACTTGTTATTATGCGATTGTCTTTTCTTAAGAAATTAGAGGAGTAAGGGAAATACTTTGAACTCGGTCGTTGTTAAATATTTTAACACAATTGGTGGATAAAAACAAGGGCTGGTTTGGAGGCGTTATAATGGTTTCTCCACGTCGTCTCAACTCGTACTCGCGATGGTCTTGTCTCGAGCGACGCCTCCTTCTATTTCCCCACGATAATACCGTCTCGCTTTTCTTTTCAATAGAGCGGGTGGGAAAGTGTTTTCCACTGAAGGGACTGTAGATAGAGGGCAGCACTATGTCGGCAAGATAAAGTAAGTGGCATTAGTCTTCGAGTGTGGGGTAAAGTCCCGGGTCTGACTGCGGCCAGTTTATAGCTCCACAGTGCTCCACAGCGGTCTGATGAATGTCGGAGGAGCCACTTAAACAACATCTCCACCGCTCCACTCCGCCCCAAACTAACCGTTAAAAAAATAAAAACAGTTTTTCTCCTCGCAAACATTTCTCCGGCTTCTCTTTAACAAACAACCCGACGGCTGTTTTCAAACACCGTATTATCAACTTGTTCTTCGTATTGTAGATTAAATTCGCCCGACAGTTATAGCGCCGGAGATTAAGTAGATAGATTGTAATGTTAAACGAGTCGCTTTCAATCTTGTGCAATTTTAGTTTCAGTAAAGCGGCGATATACATTTTCTACAAATCGATATTTTCTATAAATAGAGGCCGCTGATACGGAGATAAAAATGAAAAATAATTGGTAGGCTCTTTTCATTAGTAGTTCATATGTATATTGATAGACAGACTTCATAATTTTTATCACTCTATAAACAGGATCTCTAATATATTATATAAACAGATAAACAGGTCTGTCGCAAGTAATGTAGTATAAGCAAAGAATAACGCAATTAATCGTGATAACTGCAAGTGCAAAAAAAAAGGAAAATTGCTTACTTGTTCATATCAAGCAAATTGGACACTTCATTTGTTACTTACCCAGCATGAAGTTCAGCTACTTTACTCACTTATGTGCCACCCAAGCAAAGTTGGTGTGATCTATAACTGAGCCATATATGTGGAAGTACGTTATCCTTGAATTGAAGCCGGGACCTCGACCCTAACCTCTGATAGCCGCAGCCTGTGATTTGTCCATCTGTTAGCGCCAGCTGTATCATTTGTTTGTTTTTTTCTCCATCGTTGATTTTATTCTTCATGACCTATGTCCGTCATTTTCATTGGTCACCTGTTATCTGTGACTTGCGCTAGTTGCAGCGGGAGTCACGTGTTGCGTTTAGTTGCCCGGATCTGATATTGAGTGGCAGACTGTTTAATTTGCTTCTTCTAATTCCGCGGCGTCTCTATCGCCATCTTCATTGACCTGAGGTCAAGTGTTTCTTTCTTAAATTCATATATGTATTATCATTTTACTTATCAAGTTATATGTATCATTTATCGCAATTATTATTCATATCGTACCGTACCGTGTCGTCTTGGAAAACCCGGCTTGAAGAAAGAAGGCGTCGAGAGGCCTCTCCGCTGCCAGCAGGCCGAATACGCGAAGCCGTCACCGGTGAGTCCGTTCTTATTTTCATTTATATAGTTGTATTTATTATNTTCAGTAAAGCGGCGATATACATTTTCTACAAATCGATATTTTCTATAAATAGAGGCCGCTGATACGGAGATAAAAATGAAAAATAATTGGTAGGGAAGCTCTTTACATTAGTCGTTCGTCTGAGTATATCGATAAATAGACTCTTCTTTATTCTTTCCCCTCTATAATGCATATAAACAGATAAACAGCTCTGTCGCAACAATGTGGTATAAGGAAAGAATAACGCAATTAATTGCAATAAAAAGAAGAAAATTGCTATTAATGGAAATCATAAATACGGGGAGATGAACTACTTGTTCGAACCAAGCAAATTGGACGCTTCATTTGGACCATTGTTACTTACCTCGCATGAAGTTCAGCTACTTTACTCACTAATGTGCCACCCAAGCAAAGTTGGTGTGATCTATAAGTGAGCCATATATGTGGAAGTACGTTATTCTTGAACTGAAGCCGGGACCTCTACCCTGACCTCTGATAGCTACAGCCGGTGATTTGTCCATCTACTGCTCCAAACTCAGTTATAGGCTTTCTCATTTCGGGTTAAGTTTGGTTAAGATGCTCTGTTCGACGTAGTTCAGTACCTTCGTCCTCGCTCATTCTCCCGTCGGTTCCCTGAAAAAATAGAAATAAGATAGAAAGCAACCAAAGAAAATAACGATCTAACATATACGAGTTTATACCGTTATCAAATCAAATAAATTGTAATATCATTTTTAAATGTGAAGCATAACATCTCTCAAAAGTATATAATATCACTGTCATTCCTCTACCCAATTTTATTTTATTTATGTATTTTTATTTTAATAAAAAAAACTTGTAATTCAACTTAAAATGTTGTCTTAACTTTGTTTTTTTTATGAAAGAAACAAATCTTCAAGTTTAATTGTACATATTATAAAAACTATTTAAATTAAGTTCTGAAAATAAATGTTTTAGGAAATAACTAGTTACAGAAAAGAATATTAAGTCGAAAAGTTTAAAGTTAAATCAAAAGTTTAAAACCAAAAAATAATTCGAATTGAACTTTACCTGTGAGAAATAAAAGATTGGAAAACTCTATTGTGACGTAATATCGGAGCGGCTACCATTCCGGTCCAGCTGTCTGCGGAAATCCGGGCGGAACGTGATGGATGGCGGGCAAGTGATGGATTAATGTCAATAGGTTGCCGCTCGTATGAATTATTAATTATTTAGAAATGTCCTTGTGTATCTGTCATCGATATCCAACAATTCCTCTACCTCTACCCGTCACAATTCGTTTTCCTTATTTTCGATTTTTTTAAAAAAGGAAACAGTGTTTAGTATAATCGAATAAAATATCTAGATACAGATCAGGGAATCATACAAAATTTCAAGACACTATACAGACATGAAGTTGTGTCTTTGATGTTAGAGACATAGACGACGGAGAGTAGCGGCCGAGCATCACTGTATTGCCATGACCATGATTGACGTTTTCTCAACTCTAGTTAATTTGAAATTTTTCCTTGGCTCCTCTCAATAAATAAAACTCTCAGTAATTTGAATTTTTCTTGAGGTCCCCAGGATTTCAATTTATCGGGAGTAGACTTTATATACTTGTCTATTGGTGTTTTCAGAAATCCGTTCGAGTCTGAGGCAACACTGAAGGTCTGGTTTCTGTCTGTCCGTCTGTTTTCACATTATAACATCCGCCAAAACACAGAACCGATTTTGTTGAAATTTAGATGTTGGGTCAAAATTAGTCCATTATTGGTCACACATTATTTTTAATCTTCTGCGTGCGTTCAATTTTTTTTTTTTTTTTTTTTTTAAGCCAGTATCTGTAAAATTACTGATCCGATTTTGAAGTAATTGGAACTGTTTGTCGAAAATAGCCTTTTAGTGTCCCTCATAAATTTTAACGGTCTGCGCACATTTAGTGTTGGATAAAAATAAGTGTGGCCATTAGGAATCGAATCAGTTCTATACAATCACATTTGTAATTTCTCTGCGACCATTATTCCACGCTATCTGGCAGATCATTTTCTTTATAATTTGTTTAATTTTCATTTTGCGCCCATCTGCTTCTATTTCCGCAGTTAACAGCTCGGTAGTCTGTCGGGTAAAGATATTAAATAATTTTTTGGAATAACAATTAAATAATCGTATCCATGTTAAACTTTACAAAACAAATTCCATACATAATGGAATGTATAAAATACTAGCTGCAAAATAAATTTGTATTATTAAAAAGTTCAATGTGAGGAATATCTTTACTTTTATTTATATTGTTTATTTTTATTTTATTTATTTGTCGTTTGTTGTTTACGATTTTAAGATATATTGTGTTCATTTATTTGGAAATGTGTTTCTCTCTATATATAGTTATGTATATATATTTTAATAACGGTTTGTTTATCGCTATCCGATAAAGAAAAAAAAGGCACGAAATAGAACATATTTCACTGTTAAACCTGTGTATGTATATATTTGTAAGTCATAGCAGGCAAGTTATTTAAGGTATAATATATCTATGCAAAGTTGAACAAACGATTCCAACCTTTCATTTTAGAATTTTCGTGGAAAAGGAGGAAAAACTTGATGATGATATAGGGTAAGTTTCCCAGGGTTCTCTCGCATCGTCGGTTTGCGGGTTACCCTACAAGTTGGTGGCTCGGGCTGTAAGGCAGCCTGCTATAAATTTCACCCTTACAGCCGTTCCAACTCGTTCGTATTTATTTTTTTTTTTTCATTATTTAATTGTAACGCGTGTAAAGGCGAGGGTATAACGCTCATGCGATATCACATATTATATATCTCAGGTTGGGCTTTTTTAAAGCCCATATCGTTTGAAAAGGGCTTTCACAAATATTAATGCCTTTTACGATTACTTTAGGTTAGGGTATTGCTTGGAAACATTTTTTTGCGATAACTTGTTAACGGCCGGCCTTTCTAGTGACGCCCCAAGCGAGTGATTTGTCTTCGCTTGTTGTTTTTAGGGTTTCGTAGATCCCTCCCTGACCGTCCGTCATACTTACGTCCATATCTCCCGAACCGCTTTTTAAATTGATATAGCTTGTCCTTGATTATCTTTTCAGTTGAAAATAGGAATAACACAGTGGCGACATTATTTGACGCTATATCTTCATGTGGGATTGTATATCTACTGTACCTACTTATAACTATACTCGGTTCACACTGACATGCAATAACTCGACAGTCTATAAGAGGTGCCGACTAAACTCTACACTGTTTATTGTGGAGCATTTACTACGCATCAACGTACTCGCAAGACGGTAATCTTATGCAAGAGATAGTAGTGGAGTCTAGTGATGCCGGAATGCCAGAGAGGTAGGACACGCGGAGCTCCAACGATGTCATCAGGGTAATGTGTAAAGTGACTGATAACTCGGTCTTGTGAAGGCTTAATGTCGATCATCTATTTGATCCAGACTTGAAGAAAAATAATTAGTTTTTCTCTACTAGAAGGAACATGTTCATTCCGGCTTCAAAAAAATAGTTTTTAATTTGAATTTTCAAATTGAAATAAATATATGTAGGTAACAAGAAGTATATAAGATGCAAATAGTAAACACATTGAACGTGATGCCTCTACGGGATGTTTGTATTTACATCTGAACTTGAATAATAACTGTTTGTGATTATTGAACACCTCGACGTGTGTTCTGTGAGTATGAGTAGTTTTTATTTAAAATTATTTTTTTCCAGAGATTTAGTTTGAAGTTATCAATTAGTAGTGAAGCGGGTCGGCCTCACTGTCGTTCCTTGTTTCTCACTTGTTCAGTTATTTCTTACTAAATGAAATATGATTGCATCGAACGTGTCAATTAGCGTGGATTCTGAATACTTTTAATGAAGTTAATAGTATTGATTGAGATTTTATGGTATTTACTCATAGTGAAGGTAGATAAATAAAGAAAAAACACTTTTACTTGGTCAATAACTTTATATTGTCAAACCATAAAGATATATTTATCGTACATACCGGTTTCGACTTATTCAGTCATCATCAGTGTAATGATAATTTACAATTTTACAACTGGGATATAAAGGTTAAAAGAAGAGGGGTTTGGGGTACATGGTGTGGGAGGGGAGGTCGGTATAGTTGGGTATCGGCAAAAGAGGAATTATCTCCGCGTCTAGGATCAGAGGAGTTTGGGATTATTGCGGTGGAATTTCACCCTCATTGTACCTGGGTTACTTTCTAACAAATTTTACATGTTTGACTATAAAATTTTTTAACTAAATAATATAACAAAATAATAAATTCAAATAAATATGATAACATTGGTGATTTGAAATGGTAGGAGAATTCTGAATTAAGGACATAATGTTGTTATATATGTGTGTTTGTTATTGGTTAACCAATAACAAAATGGTCGAAACCGGTATGTAAGTTAAATATGTCTTTATGGTTTGACAATATAAAGTTATTGACCAAGTAAAAGTGTTTTTTCTTTACTTATCTACCTTCACCATTCTGAATACTTATAGTTTCTTTTTTTTCTATCGGTACGGTATTTGTTTTATTCGTAATTTAATATATTTTGGCGCAATTTGAGCAATTCTCAAATTTAAGATTTTCATTTGGTCAAAGTTGTAGTTCCAAATGGCTTTACGACCGTCGTTTAGTAGCGGACCGACTTAGAGCGAACAACTGTTAATTAATTCTAACTGTGCGGTCCAACTATCGAGCGATTCTAACTGCCAAGTAACTCGATCTCAGCCTTAATACTGATGAGCAACTCTTAGCGTCCACAGTGAAACTTTTAAGGAATTCAAAGTGTTCACATTAGAACTAGCCAAGACGGACAAGTTTTGAGAAAAAAAACTCACTTATCTGTCAAGTTCACCGGTAAATCCCGCGGTATTTGCTTTCTTCAGTTGGACCGGATCAATCCTATAAGTGCTGCTTTTTGAAAAGTGTTAATATTTTGAAATTAAACTGAATCGCATTTTCTGAAATGTTTTATAAATTTAATAATTTCTAAATCCTTCAACACAAGTAATTAATTATTGCCGGTTGAAGCATCGACCCGAGAACACTGAATGCAAGCTTCTCTTTATTCGTTTTATCACTTTAATAATTTCATTTTTCGAAAAAAAAACTATTTCAATTTTTTATTATCTCTCTTCTTCATTTATTTTTCTGTCCTTTTATAAATCTGTTTCGTGTTTAACCGACTGTGAAATAGTGTCGGGGGGGTTCGAGTATTATATTTGCGTTTCAAATAAATTCCAGAATAAATAGGTCGATTAAATAATAAAAAGAAGCAAGTTAAAAAGACATCATCATTCATAACCGGAGTCCTTAATTTCCGAATAAAAAAAAGTAGCTGGTTGCTCGAGTTCATTTATCATTAAACAGAGACTGGGATGCCGCCGCCGCATTACTCTTCATAGACCAGACCTGATTATAGCGCGACTCTATAAAACGGGTTTCTCTCTCATCTCCAGTGTGAATGAAATGTCTGCGAGATGAGTCCCAAGATAACAGTGACAGATTCAGGTCGCCATGAAAAATAAAATAAAACTGAAAGAAAAGACTGTGAGGGGGGGGGGTT
>KZ651285.1:498052-509446 GCA_001010745.2 Gerris buenoi
GACGCCACAAGAGTAAACAGATACCTACAAGACGCCACAAGAGTAAACAGATACCTACAAGACGCCACAAGAGTAAACAGATACCTACAAGACGCCACAAGAGTAAACAGATACTTACAAGACGCCACAAGAGTAAACAGATACCTACAAGACGCCATAAGAGTAAACAAACTTGCTTGTCACGTCAATTGATTTATTTCATTGTTTATTTTTCCTGTTTCACTGTCATTCAATGTTTATCTCTAAAAATACAATTAGTTTTTACAAAAAAAATTCCGATATATTAATTCTTGAACATTTCAAAAATTTTATCAGCCATACTAGGTACAAAAATAAAAAATCATACATTTGAAACCCGTTGAAATGAAGATCGTAAATATGGGTCATGTCAAAACAAATAAATTAACTTGAGGATTTTATCCGAACTAACTTCCATACACCAAAATTTGCTGAAAACGAATTAAATTCTGCTGTAAGACGGATAAAAGTATTAAAATAATTCTAAAATATAGTCTAGCTAAAAAGTTTAGTTAAAACTAGCTAAAAGTCTATTTAAAAATCTATTGCAATATTTGTACTGGACAAGCAAGCAAACAAGAAAACAAGCTAATAAAAACGTAGTAAAAATTGAGGTGACAATATTGTTGTGCCACTTTGTTTTAACCTCTCTAAGTCAGTCAAAATAAGAACTACCTAGTGATATTTATTATTTTAAACTTTATAACTCATTCATTTAATTTTATGAGTTCTGAACGAGCTTAAGTGAATTGTTCATTTCAGATATTTGGAATTTTAAAAATTTATGTCGGTCTAAAGATGACCGGAGTACCGATTAATCGATTTGAACGGAATACTTCACTCGGGCGCATCTCGGCATTTCTTTCAACTGCACAGTAAATAAATTTCACACTTGATATTTTTAATTTGGCAGCGACTGAGACTGAAGACGAAGGTTTTAGTTATAATTATGTGTTATACACAGATTTAAAGGTGTTGACGGGTAAGAAGAGAATATGTAATTATTATTACAAAATGTTTACATTAAATAAGTCCGAAATGAGATTGTTAAAAACAAGTCGATGCTTTATATGTCATGTTACGTATAATTATAAAAACTCATTTCGATCGAAGAAAAATTTATAAGTATCCACCGAAAATATGTTTTCTGGTGGCTAAATTGAAAACAGACATGGTGTTTACAGGAGCAAAGTGCTATTATTTTTTAAACGAGGTCTTATCTAGTATTGACCATGTGTAAGTTAGAGAAATTTAATTAAAAACAACCTAATTATTCCACAAGATTAAGCTAGAAACGATATGATTTCTTATCTAATGTTTGCAATTTTCTTTTTCTAAAGTTGAAGTTGCCCATTTATTACATAAAAACGCGGCAAAATAAAAACTCATTTAAATTGAATAAATGGGAAAAGAAAACATGAAATAAATGAAAAACAAATGAATACATTTTTTTATTTTTATATTTTATTTATTTTGTGAAAAAATTGTTTGTACAAAATAAGGAAAAACTGGTATCTGACCCGAAGTTTGTCTCACAGTTTCAATCAAACTGAAAAAAATTCTATTACAGCGTTTTTCTTCTTTTTTTTTAATAAAAACAACAAAAAAAAACCTCGAGGGCTTACTAGAGTTTGAATTACGAGCTGCATTTCATACGGCAAAGTACGATTTCCAGGTTTTTACAAAAATATACTACTATAGTAATGGCCAAAAGAGTAAAAATAGAACACAGGATTTATTATAAGTCAGGGCTTTTTTTCACCATAAATCGTTGTTTTTTTGAAAATTGTTCTCTTTAGACGAGGAGAGGTGGGGAAGGGAGGGCGTTGTACGATCCATCGTGTATTTTTGTGTTTTTAAACGGAGAAGTTGGGGATGCAGTACAGTTTAGCATCCACGTATGAATCTTCTCTCATGCCAGACTTTTTCCTTGTTAATATTTTTCAATTTTTATATTTGAAACTTCTCTAGTTGTTAAATTAGTTTGGTATAAATCTTCCTTTTTGTTGTTTTGAAGTAGAAATTCCACTGCAATGTGTTTTGATCTACTGAACTTGCCTGTATTCAATAACTATGTTTTTAAAATATAACATTCCGGGGGTGAGTGTTAAATTTAAATGGTAAATGCAGCCGTCTGACACTCGGAAAATATTATAAAAACGAATAAATAAATAAATTGTAAAATGAATAAATAGTAGTGGCATTAAATTTCAATTATTCTTCGACTGATAATTTTTTTTTAAATTAGTGTGGTCGCAGATAGGTTCCCCAAGCGCTTCCACTGTAACTGTCATACAATATGCGATATAACATACTATATCGTTGGTTCGTAGGCTCCTGCAGTTAGAATCATAATAGAGTTGCAAGTCCTCCTGTGGTTCAGCTTCCGCAGTTGGAATCATAATGGATCTGTTACTCCGAGATGTCTCGTGTTTTTTTTTTTACCACAGAAGGAAATTTTTCTTTATTTTTTCTTTATTTCTAAGCTTGATTAAGTAAGCCTGATAAGAAAGAAACAAAAACTGTTATCAGAGCCTAGTCATAGTTGAATTACAATTAAAAGCAATGTGGAAACAAATCTTTACGATTTACGCTGGAATTGTTTCTAGTTGTAATTTTTGTTTTCTTTAAGTTCTAGTTTAAATGTCTGTTAATGTTATACATCAATTAGGTTTTATTTATAACACTGTTGTTTATGGTATTTTATTTTGCTGTTTGTTCTACGTGACGATCAACTCATGAGTAGGTTACTACAGGACGAGGCCACACTTTACTCGTCCTCTGGTTAAAAAGTACATGCTGACTTTTGGATTCCAACCCTTCAGATGTACATGTTCATTATGTCCATATTATTCAATGCCCCCAGATGTACATGTTCAGTATGTATATTCAATGTCCCCAGTTGTACCTTTACGGTTGTTTCGAGTTCAGCATCAGACTTACTTGCGAGTAGGTCAACCACTTGGTCTATTTTTGCAGTCCAACCATTATTAAAATAAAGTAGATTATCCGATAAATAAGTTAATAATAGAAGCCAGGAGTAATTTATCTTTGATAAACCGTTACATAATAGATAAAAAATATGTCCATCTTGCTATGATCTCGTAGAAGAAAAAGATGTCACGTTTTTCTTCGTATACATTATGCAATATATTACAAACAATCTATTATCTAATACCGATTCAATAAAAATATTGCCTTGAGAAGAAAAATAAAATATTTATACTTAATAATATTTTGATTGAGTCTGCCGACCTGACTCAGGTTAACCTTTCTGTTGACTTGATCCCGTCGTGTTGGGTCTCATTGGGTCGTGTTGGGTCTCATTGGGTCGTGTTGAGTCGTATTGTCTGCATCATTTCATACGATGCTACGATAACTTCTTGTCAGGACGATAGATAATAATTTTATTTATCATTTGAAATGAATAAAAATGAAAGTGGCAGTACAGTACGGAGAACTATTGACATTTCCATCTTCCCTGTGTCAACATTTCAGTGAATCGATTTAGAAAGTTGTTTAATGTTCTTCTTTTTGAATTGCCGCTGTTGTCAATTTCAAAATATATGAAATTATCGATTACGTTGTGTAACGGTGCAATTTTGAATCGCCCGCTACATTGTGGACAAGGATATCGATTGATGGACGCATCTATCGATAGAATTGTCCAGGATTTGGATCGATTAGTTGAGGGGACGCCCGAGACTATGAGATGGTGGAAATGTTGGTTTCGAGGTTAGGTTTTTCAGGTGGAAGGTGAAAGAGAGGGAGTGAGAGGGGAGTGANTATTTAAATGGTGTTATTTATGTAAATTTATAAATATCTACTTCAATGATGTTAGGTGGCTTGTAGGCAGTACTTTGCTGTTTTTATTGAACAAATTATCCAAGTATAATAAAAAATGAAGTAGAAGATACTTCTGGGAGTTCTATAACAACACTTATTAAGCTTGATAATGGTCCAAGTGGGTTTGAAATATCGCAAATTATAATGAAAACAGTTTCTATTTATACCCTCAAGACTGAGGAATGCATTTCCATTTTAGATTGATAAAATATATATTTCTTTTTTTAAACAGACCGAAAAACCCGCTAAGATGTTAAGTTGTTGAAGTATTTTGATGGTTGAAACGAAGCCAAAACACTCAGATAAATGAAGCGAAGAATTTGATTAAATTGACACTGGTGTCAAGTGCTCACCGAAAACCAAATTGCTGTTTTTTTTTTTTGTAACTATTTGTTTAATTAATATTAATATATGAACTCATAGCCCACGCCCGTCTCCACTGAGCAACTAGCTGGGCATTGCTAATCCTCGGGGCAGGTTGCAGTTGTTTTAAAGAATATTGAAGCTACTTATTGAGAATAAAATATTATTATTATAATGGTTAACAAACCAATAGTTTTTTTGTTCACGTAATCTCCACCATGTTTTTGAATGCTTTATATCGGCTTGAATTTTTAGCCGGGTGTCCTGTGTCCACAGCGCTAGGCATTCCTCCTTGCTGCCGTCAGATAGAGATGAAACTTGCCACACAGACTCTGTACCGATACAAAAATATTATATCGAATTTTATTGTCGACATCGCTGGTAATAACCCGATAACAGCGATTGTTATAAACATTTTCAAAGCGCGAAAAACTTACTGCGATGATTCACAAAACGCATTTATAATGAATTTATAGTAAAAATGCCGTCAAGTTCTTGCTAGCAAGCTACTAGTGGTCTTTTTCGGTCATACAAATTTATATTTCTACATTTTTTTTTAACGACGGATGAACGGACGAACTTCCAAAATCACCAAGTGTTTGTAGGACGACTTCGAAACCCTAACACCTGTGTCGCTTACGTTTTAGTGACATAGGTGTGTAAGCTACCATAAATAATCATACTTTTGGTATTTAAATGGTGTTATTTATGTAAATTTATAAATATCTACTTCAATGATGTTAGGTAGTGATATTTATTATTTTAAACTTTATAACTCATTCATTTAATTTTATGAGTTCTGAACGAGCTTAAGTGAATTGTTCATTTCAGATATTTGGAATTTTAAAAATTTATGTCGGTCTAAAGATGACCGGAGTACCGATTAATCGATTTGAACGGAATACTTCACTCGGGCGCATCTCGGCATTTCTTTCAACTGCACAGTAAATAAATTTCACACTTGATATTTTTAATTTGGCAGCGACTGAGACTGAAGACGAAGGTTTTAGTTATAATTATGTGTTATACACAGATTTAAAGGTGTTGACGGGTAAGAAGAGAATATGTAATTATTATTACAAAATGTTTACATTAAATAAGTCCGAAATGAGATTGTTAAAAACAAGTCGATGCTTTATATGTCATGTTACGTATAATTATAAAAACTCATTTCGATCGAAGAAAAATTTATAAGTATCCACCGAAAATATGTTTTCTGGTGGCTAAATTGAAAACAGACATGGTGTTTACAGGAGCAAAGTGCTATTATTTTTTAAACGAGGTCTTATCTAGTATTGACCATGTGTAAGTTAGAGAAATTTAATTAAAAACAACCTAATTATTCCACAAGATTAAGCTAGAAACGATATGATTTCTTATCTAATGTTTGCAATTTTCTTTNTCGAAACCCTAACACCTGTGTCGCTTACGTTTTAGTGACAGGTGTGTAAGCTACCATAAATAATCATACTTTTGGTATTTAAATGGTGTTATTTATGTAAATTTATAAATATCTACTTCAATGATGTTAGGTGGCTTGTAGGCAGTACTTTGCTGTTTTTATTGAACAAATTATCCAAGTATAATAAAAAATGAAGTAGAAGATACTTCTGGGAGTTCTATAACAATACTTATTAAGCTTGATAATGGTCCAAGTGGGTTTGAAATATCGCAAATTATAATGAAAACAGTTTCTATTTATACCCTCAAGACTGAGGAATGCATTTCCATTTTAGATTGATAAAATATATATTTCTTTTTTTAAACAGACCGAAAAACCCGCTAAGATGTTAAGTTGTTGAAGTATTTTGATGGTTGAAACGAAGCCAAAACACTCAGATAAATGAAGCGAAGAATTTGATTAAAATGACACTGGTGTCAAGTGCTCACCGAAAACCAAATTGCTGTTTTTTTTTTTTGTAACTATTTGTTTAATTAATTTCTCCAATAGTAAAAATGAGTGAAGCCTACTTACTCTTAGTAAAAGATTAGAAAGAGTCCGTTCTTTAATCTCTTTCTTAATTGCATTTTATGAATGAAGCTATTTTATGAATGAATCTATTTTGAAGCGGTTTTAATTTCAGGTTATTTTTTACTCGACTGACCCCGTTGTTAATTTCTCTCATTTTATCTTCTTTTCCTTTTTAATTAAAATGTATTTATGTTTAAATGATTTAGTAATCTCTCTTCCGAAGGTTTCCTTGCAAAAGTTTGTCTTGGTTTCAAGCTTTGGACTTCAAATTACGCTTATTGACAGACTTATACATTTTTGAAGTTGTATTCAGTGTATTATAATAATATGTGTAAAGAATTAAATGTCGAATAATTATTTGTAGTTTACTGGTGATGCGTTGGGTGTTTCCAACTCGCGCATCGCCAATAATAGTCATTACCTACTGAAAAACACCCTTGATTTGATTTATAATATTATAACGTTTAAATATTTTTGGGTTTTCGGTTATTTGTGACGCCCAATTTTTAAAATACTGTAATAATATGTGTATGTTTCTTTCTGTAGGTACTACTCACCAATATCTTTTTATAAGCGAGATGCCAAATAAGTTCAATTTTTTTTACACCCTCATATCTATGAAGTGTGATTTCGTTCATATTTAAATTACAGGCATTTTTTCTTTTAATTTTTTGTAAAATATTTCATTCTTACTGTTTAAGACCTTAAAAGCGATGTATATAACATCTCATGCTGACTACACTTTTTTTTAGTCGTCCGCCATTGTGGCCTTCATCTTTAAAATATGTAGTGAAAATTTTCCAAATACTATACAGTTTTTACAACAGCTGAGATGCGCCTGTGTGCGGTATTTAGTTCGTCGGTTAATTTTTACACCAATTATGGTCAAACAAACAAACCCACATGTTTGATATCCCGTCTCTGAAATAAATAAGTGACTACACTCGTTCGTGTAGAATATCGTTGTGTTAATGGCTCTGAAATGATGGAATAGCATGGAAACTAATGGTAGCGTTACTTAATTTTTTATTTTTGTTATCATTTGAAAAAAGATTGCCTTATCAGAGAGACATTATCTTATCGTGGACTAGGTGTGTGTCATTGCACTGGAATTATTAATAAATCAATATTTTATTGTTGTTTTGATTCAAGAGTTTCTGATAAGTAATATCTCAAGTTATCTTCAAGTTGATCTGTTCACGTAGTCTGAGTCATTCTCTCTGTTATTGTGAAACTTTGTTCTGCACTATATTGTCTACCAAGTAGTGTGGCACATCGCTTCTTCATGTCCTATAATTCAATGCTTCTTAACGTTTTAGTAACAACCTTTTAAAATTTCCAAAAACAACCCCCTCCCCCTAACATTTTATGTACCTAGCATAACATATGATGCCACCGGGAATGTAATGTGTGGTTTTTTGTTCTGTTCCCATTAGTTAAGTCTTGTTTTTTTATGCAGTAAAAACTTCTCGTCCTATTTTAATGAAACTTGGATGGTAGTTGATAACTATCCCACAAGTGCTATTACTTTAAACCGTGTGCGCAAATTTAAAATTCACTTAGAGATAAGCGTGACCCCGTTGGGAACCTGAAGAGATCCAAATCTCACACCCAATAATACGACGCGAATAAGCCGAGTTTCACACTGATTTACCGATTATTTTTCAAATTGTGTTAATTTTTGAAATTGTTTGGATTTCATAAAAGGGTTAGAGGGTGCTTCTCGTTTGGTTTGCTATTATTAGCTGTCGACCCCTTGGGTATCTATATCATGGGAATCTACTACTATAAAAGTAAATATATTACGTTATTTATATATATATTCTATCATAGGAATACCGAATGAATAATGGTTGATTTTTCCAACGGATAAAAATTCATCCGTGCTTAAGTGGGTTTTTGAAAGTACGGAAGGGGGGAGAGAGGAGGTCCCTTCTCTTAAGAGATTGATGGGACGATGGAATGATGGAGCGATCAAGGGCGGCCCAGGTCCGAATCGTTCACTGAGAGACCGTACGGAACATATCGTTACAATGTTCTGTGTAACGGAGTTCGACGGCTCTCCCCTCCTTTAGACTGTTCCGGGAGTCGAAGAAAAGAACGGACGACTGGCCGAGACACTAGACAGCAGGACGACAACAAAACAACCCATCAATAACCTCCCTGTATAGAGCCAGAGAATAGACACATTCTTCTTCAATAGGTTCCGGCAATCTTTCCTTTACCTCCTCCGAGCGTCGACCGTCGCGGACGTGACGATATTTATCACTGGACGACCTCCGACCGTCCTTATAGATCTTCCTCACTGGATAAAGAAAATCACATCCAGGGGGTGTTGAAGGGGAAGCAGAGAACGAGACAAGACGCTCAAGAACCAGTTCCGGCTCTCGACCGGACAGGTGTTGGCAGGTGTGGCTTCAAATCATTCAACAAAGAAAAAAACAAAGAAATAAAAAAGTACAAATTCGACTCTTCAAGTATTTACTTGATTTCGCTTTCACAAGAAAGTTGTCTCAGTCACACTTTATAAGGCGAAAAGATTGGAAACCACATCGTATATTAATTTAGAAATGCGTTTCTCTCCTACTCGAGTGCTTGCACGCGCATGCGCACACTTCGCCTAAAAAGTTATGCTCACACCGCATTAAATTATATTTAATTTAAAATCATTTCCCCTCTTTTAAAGCAGACTCAGTTGTTTTATTCTCAGCAATTTGAACTCATTAGCAGAACTCATTAGTTCTTATAAAAATAAGAAATAAAAATATAACCACTTTACTCCTAAAATGATATCGATTTTCTATATGTGTATAAAAAAAATTCTAGATAAAAATTTTGTGAAAGAAAAAATTATATTTTATCCGGAACTTATTTCGTTGTTTTTGTTTTTAAGTAATAATATAATAAATAATAATTATATTAGCATTACAGGAAACGATTTTATTCAATTTTTAGTTTGCTTGAATAATACGCACAAGTCAACAGATAGTATCATTGTCGCCATTTATATCGAACACTCAGTTCAGGATACACCAAGTTAAATTTGCGCTCGGAGTATCTCGCTTTCGACTTATGTTCAATCGTACGTTGGATTTTCCTAACAACAGTGAAAACGAGAGAATGACGAAACGAAGAAAAAGAAATCATTTCAAACGGAGTGCATTTTAACGAATTTATTTTTGTTACTCACAAGGATTACTCTGTAAGNTCCCCAAAAAAGCAGAGCTGGAGTTAGTTGATATCAAGGGTTTGAAGAATAACTCAGTTTTGCTCGGAACATTTTTGTATCGTACCTATGACAAGTAACAGTTGTAGAAGTATTTAATAAATTTTAATTTGATTTTCATTTTCCTTTTTTTTAAAAAAAAATATTGTTAGATTTCATGTTCATTCTACTGTAAAAACAAAAGGACGATACGGCAATAGTTAAGCTATCTGTGAAATAGAAAATAAGGTAAAAGTATTCGAATGCTAAAAATATAATTAAGTTTTTATTTCTTGAATAAAAAAATAAAACGAAACAGATGTATGTATTTATCTGCCTTGTCTTCCTTCTTTACTAACATTACAACCATCAGAATACGAATAATTTTTAATTGCTGTTTTTTAAAATAGAACGAAAGACGAGTTTGATGATTATTATAAAAATATTATAAAATAACAACGAGTTTAAATCCCTTATTAAATAGTCAAATGAAATGAGAGGAATACTTACAGCGGTGAGTGTAATCAACCGATTAAAGATAATCCTGGATTAAATCAGTGTCGCTGAGCGGGTTAAATAATTATCTAGTTTGTAGGCTGTGCGGCTTAAAATAAAGAATACATTCAAAGATATTTTAATGTGGTTTTTTATGGCAGCTTCGACCGCAACTTAGCTTGTTTCCTCTCACAACTTGGGCTAACAAAGCATTATAGATTTGTGATTATGGATTTCATTCATTATTAGACAATTTCAAGTGACGTTTTAACAAAAATTGTTCTGGCCGTATGATTGTTCCGTCTATATATTCTAAATTATATAGAAATGAGCGTCTTAGTGCAGTTCCCTAGCTTTAATACAAACCATTAGATTGACGAATCTAAAAAAAAAACAACTCAAGGTCCCCGACCGTCCTTATAGATCTTCCTCACTGGATAAAGAAAATCACATCCAGGGGGTGTTGAAGGGGAAGCAGAGAACGAGACAAGACGCTCAAGAACCAGTTCCGGCTCTCGACCGGACAGGTGTTGGCAGGTGTGGCTTCAAATCATTCAACAAAGAAAAAAACAAAGAAATAAAAAAGTACAAATTCGACTCTTCAAGTATTTACTTGATTTCGCTTTCACAAGAAAGTTGTCTCAGTCACACTTTATAAGGCGAAAAGATTGGAAACCACATCGTATATTAATTTAGAAATGCGTTTCTCTCCTACTCGAGTGCTTGCACGCGCATGCGCACACTTCGCCTAAAAAGTTATGCTCACACCGCATTAAATTATATTTAATTTAAAATCATTTCCCCTCTTTTAAAGCAGACTCAGTTGTTTTATTCTCAGCAATTTGAACTCATTAGCAGAACTCATTAGTTCTTATAAAAATAAGAAATAAAAATATAACCACTTTACTCCTAAAATGATATCGATTTTCTATATGTGTATAAAAAAAATTCTAGATAAAAATTTTGTGAAAGAAAAAATTATATTTTATCCGGAACTTATTTCGTTGTTTTTGTTTTTAAGTAATAATATAATAAATAATAATTATATTAGCATTACAGGAAACGATTTTATTCAATTTTTAGTTTGCTTGAATAATACGCACAAGTCAACAGATAGTATCATTGTCGCCATTTATATCGAACACTCAGTTCAGGATACACCAAGTTAAATTTGCGCTCGGAGTATCTCGCTTTCGACTTATGTTCAATCGTACGTTGGATTTTCCTAACAACAGTGAAAACGAGAGAATGACGAAACGAAGAAAAAGAAATCATTTCAAACGGAGTGCATTTTAACGAATTTATTTTTGTTACTCACAAGGATTACTCTGTAAGGTGCGACCCTGGTGCAATGTAAGGTGCGACCCTGGTGCAATGTAAGGTGCGACCCTGGTGCAATGTAAGGTGCGACCCTGGTGCAATGTAAGGTGCGACCCTGGTGCAATGTAAGGTGCGACCCTGGTGCAATGTAAGGTGCGACCCTGGTGCAATGTAA
>KZ651285.1:569032-579069 GCA_001010745.2 Gerris buenoi
ATATATATATATATCTGTACAATGACGGTGTAAAAGTTTTCTAATTTAAAATGATAGAAGAAATTCTTAAAGTAAAATGTAGATTTCCAGATTTAAATTAAGGAAAGAGAAAATAGTTTATCACGATTTTTTTTTGTTTTAAATAAGGAAAAAAGAAAATTGGTGAAAAATTAGATGAGGATGGTTTGTTTTATTTTGCGGATAAGAAAACAAAAGAGATGCGGCAAACCCTTTCAGACGGGACTGACTTTAAATTGGCCGCTGCCTTGATAAAGCTGAGAGAGGAACCAGTGGGAATAGCTCTGTCCCAGGGCTAGACCTGTCACTTTAGAGTTGTTACTCCCCTCTCTCCTCCTTAATACCTATCTCTATCTCTATCTCTAGTGCTTCTAGAAGCCAAATAAACTGCGCTCTCTAATTCAACTGACGGCCTATAATTGCCTGCTCTTTTTTACACCCCTTCCAGTCCTTAAACAAAGAAAGAACTGACATTTTTGTTAAGATTAAAAAAAAGTCAGTGTTAAAGTTTGGGTAATTTACATGCTATATAATATAAAACTTCACAATGCAGACTTTTATGTTTGTATTTTATTTTGTAATTTGTTTAATTAAGTTATTTTTTACCGTAGTAATACCTACTTGCAGTATCCTTTCCAGTGGGAATATTGCTTCCGAGCTTACCGAAGGTAACGGAAGCATTGTGTTCACTTTTGAGAACGAAAAAGATTTTTGTCTCCGATTTTACAAATTCCTAGACAGAAATCTGTATCAGACATCAGGGAACATGTTTGGTTCCGTGTCAGTCTGTCTGTCGGTCTGTGTGTCCGCGAATCATGAAACGTGCGACGATAACTTGAGTAAATGTCGACCGATTTTGATGAAATTTGGTAGACATGTCATTTTACCAATGCCCAAGACGAGTTCGTTGCGGACAACGTTATCCGTTCAAGCGTTCCCTCCAACGCTCGCGTAAACGTGAACTTCAAATTTAAAATTGGAATTTTAGATCGGGAAAAAAATCAAATTCATCTATTCAATGAGAAAAACATTTTTTTTCAAATTCTATTTTTTAGTAAAACCAACATCGACACCCCTATGGTGTGTTAAAGATTGCTTAAAACTGTTAATAATTTTTAAACAATAAACATATATTATAACAATAAAGTAATATAACGTTAATATAACAATAAAGTACATGATAGGATGCGAGGAAGCTATGTGCCACACTAATTGACAGTTTATTTTTTATTTTAGTGATTATAATTTGGAGGTTTCTAGTGAATTTATCTGTATTATAGTAATAGCATTTAAACACTAGTGGACGCCGATGACATACTTCACACACTAATGACCCCGCGTGTACCGTCCGTTACATTGTCCTGAGCTCTCCGCTGTCTAGACACGCAGGGGTACCATATATAAGCTTAATATAGCAATTTCCTTTTCCTAAAAGATGTTTAATTTTGGTAATTCTAATTCTGCAGAATCGTTTTTCATGTTTTTATTTTTACCAACTTCGGTAAGGTTCAACGGAATATTAAGGTTCATAGGAACTGTCATATTAGCTATTCAATTTAGCTAGCTCTCCGATAACTTCCAGAATCAAATTTGAAGTTCTGCTAAATGTTTTTTACTCGTTGAAGTAGATGGTTCTAGAGTATCCCGGAATATAGTGACTTACCTCGACTTGTGACTTTAGTTGCCGCAACTTATTTGTAAGAAAGATTCATCCCCTCTCTGTGATCGCGACATTTTATCATTCCTGAGTAGGGTATCATTTCAAACGTATTATTAGATTACATATATATATCGCGTTTCCAAAATGGCCGCCATTTCACTCTCGAAATAATTAAAACAAAACACAAAAAATGCCCCTTTTAGGAAAGGTCCTGAAAACAAGGCAAAAATACATAAATATACATCTCTGTGGTCCGATTATATAACCGGGAGTTCATGTACAAGCATAAAACTCACTGTTTTCCCAGATTTATTGTTTGCTTTAAATTTGATTTGTAACGATTGTTTAGCTAATCAATAATAACACGGCGTACACTCATAAAGCCGTTCAGATGTCGTCATGTCGGGCCGTTATGCATGCCTCGGGTAATCCAACTATCGGACGACTCGGTCATTTTCATACTTAGTTGATCAAATCGTAAAACGGTCGGTAATCATGTTGAACTAGCGTGCCCGCGGAAATCCCCATAACTTAGTATAAAGCAATGAATGTTTATCGCTGCCGTCGTATCTGGTTCATTTCTCTCGGATAAATTATTAAGTAAAAGATTCATAAAGTCATAACGTGGAATAGAATAACAAATGATGGAGTTTGAACGCGAGTTTATTAGGGAATCTCTCGTGTTGTCAGTTAATGGGGGAACCGACTGAGTGGCTGCATAACATTGTCGCTTCTATATCATGTTCAGCTTAACTAACATTACCCGACGTAATGTATTAATAACTTCCATTATTAACCCACTTCATTATTAATGGCTTTCATTATTAATAAGTTTCATTATTAAAGAGAAGAATAAAGCTCATTAATAGGCTTTGTGAGGAAGGTCGGATAGATACAGTTAAACTTTATCTTGCCTTATTATATTGCTTATAACTTTTATTAAACTCTTTATGTAGAGACAATGCTGTATATACATTATGTCGAGATGTAACTGGATGTATAGTCATCAGTGAAAGGTTATGTTACGAATTTTAATGCAATGCTCAAGCGTGCCCTTGACAATGTATTGTATATTTTATTCCTACAGAGGTGATTATTATGACTCCTACAAGAGTCATAATAATTTAAAATGGATATAATAAAGAATGAGGTATGAGCTTAATATAAGAGTTAGTTTTTTTTTTTTAATCTGTTTTTGTACTTATGACTAACTTTTTACTTAGAAAGTTGGCTCATTTTTCATCTAAAGAAGAATTCTAGGTTTAAAAGCCTAACTTCGTGCTAATACTCTGGTTCCCTGGAGGCACTTAGCCAAAATCTTTTACAATATATTACACTCAAAACTTATGACAAGATTTTTTATTCTACTATTTTATATTACAGGCAGTTCTTTGGATTGTTACTCCCCTTATAAAAAAAAACAAGAAAAAACAGAAGTAGAATATTCCTTTGTCTTAAAGTACATTGGACTAAACATGCTTTTTTCTTAATAGTTATTTTTATTCTAAAACAACACAGGGGAGTAACAATCTGAAGAAGTACCATTTTAAATACCTATAGTATTTTAATTATACTATAAAAATAATTAATGATACATATTTATTTTAAAAGTTTTTTATTGGTGTGTGTGTACATTTATCTTTCAGCAGAATGAGGTTTATTTGTTGTCGAATATCTGGAAAACTAGATAGATCTAGGAGCGTAAGTGGAGGTCATCATAAAGAATAACACAGACAGTCTCTCCACGTAAAACGTCTTTACGTGGAGAGACTGTCTGTGTTATTCTTTTGGAAATCTAGAAGTTAAATCGTCTTTAAACATTCTACCTTGTAGCATTTTTTAATTAAAATTGTGGGAACCGTTTTCTAAAATAATAAGTTTTATCACGATTTGCACATTGATTTTAAATTTGTTCATAAGTACCAAAGTTGTAAGTGTGTTAATGTTGTTTAGTAATCAAATGTTATCATTTATCTGTTACAGGTGTGTAATTATTCTAGTTGGTCGTTGGTACTTTTAGAAGCTTGTTTGTAAGTACATAATATATTATTGGTATTTTGGTTCAGACTTATTGTTATATTTTAACGGCAGTTTTTAAAAATTATTATCGTTTTCTATTTATTTAATTCGGTAATAATACATAAACACTATCGATCGATATTTTGTTTTTATTCTGACGTTTCGCACCCAGTGTCGGGAGCGTCTACACGGTGACCACCAGACCTCATAGTGAGAATTTAGCAGCGTTATTGGGAATTTCGACTTCGACAGATCAATACAGTTCTCGGTGATATAGTCCCGTAATGGCAAGCTATTGCAATGGCTTATTTTTGGCTTATAAAATCTTCAATACAACATTGTTTAACTTCTTCAGGGTCTATATCGGGTAGTCTGAAGATGAACTTTATCAGTTGACCATCGTTGGTAGAACATTGGTAGTCCACAGTAAATCCTAAATCCTGAATTTGTCCACCAAGCTTGCGCTAAATGAAATCTGCACCCTGTAATTGAAGTACTTGGGAAAACATTTTGAACGGCTTGTGGGATTCCAATTTCAAAGTCCGCTACAAAGTTCTTTGGGTTTAGACGGGGTGCAAGAAGGGATAACTCGGGCTTACCTGGCCTCACTCTTCAGGCTCTTTAGACTAAGAGGCTGGCGCACTTTGAACGTCACCTTTTTCTAATACTAAGGGGGGCTGGCGCACTTCGGTACCAGCCATTGAATGATTATCAATTGTCATAAATAAAAAAATACGTGTGGTGTCCTGGGACACCCGGTAGGAACGAAGTTCCTTACGCTTTTCATTAAATATAAATTATAAAATCACAGTAATAGTAATAACTACTTATACATGGTGGAGTTAAAAAAGAGACAAAATTAAAAGTAATTAATTACATTAAGTAACAAAATTAAAGTAACTAATTCTCCAGCGGAGTTAAGGCAAAATTAAATAAAAATCTTTTTATTGTCGTTGAAGCGAGCGTCTTTCAATAAATAATCTCTCATCATAATCACACGTCTTTTAAAAAAAAGTTAATCATAAATTTATAGTTAAACCAGATGGTTGTAGAACGAAAAAGAATAGTCCTCTTAGACCCGGCGTCGGCATTCCTCCAATTAAATATTAAAATAAAAAATAAAAATCATTAATACACAAAAAATTCTGCTTGTATCAGGTTGAAATTTTACATGCTTATTTCAATTGTACTATAGGTGATGAATACAAAGTTTCATTTAAATCGTTACGTTAGAACGTAAGATATCGGTAAAAACGTTGTTTTCTTTATTTTAATCGTTTTGGTCCGCTTTAATAAATTTAGCGATCTTTATCACTTCATAGCAGTGTCGGTGTTCGTTTTACTAAAAAAATGTATTTATAAAAGTTGTTTGTCTCATTAAATAGATGAAGTTAGAATTTTTTCCCGTTCAAAAATTCCAATTTTAAATTTTACGCTTACGTTTACGCGAGCGTTGCGCGCGAACGCTTGGGCGGATAACGTTGTCCAACGAACTTGTCCTGGGCATTGGTAAAATGAACATGTGTACTAAATTTTAACATAATCAGTCAACTTTTACACAAGTTATCGCCATTATCGGTAGATTTCGTGACGGATTTTGCGTGACAGTGGTTTTGGTAGTTTTTTCGGATTCACTCCCGGGCCAGAACGTGCCATAAGGAACTTCGTTCCAAAAATAATTTACTTTTTATAACAAAAAGATAAAAAACTTGTTTAGCTTTTTCCTTAAATTATATGTTTATATTAATTAATTAGTTTTCACTTATCAAGTTATTTTAAATTCCTCCGAATTCAGACCTTTAAGGTCACCACAGCCTAGGCTAAGGCGACGTCACCACAGCCTAGGCTAAGGCGACGTCACCACAGCCTAGGCTAAGGTGACGTCACCACAGCCTAGGCTAAGGCGACGTCACCACAGCCTAGGCTAAGGCGACGTCACCACAGCCTAGGCTAAGGTCACCACAGCCTAGGCTGAGGCGACGTGAATAGAAAATAATGTTGAGTTCGCTATATTTTTCCTGTGTGCGCGTCAAAACGATCTCTTATACTGAAAAGTTTCATGTTTTTATCTCTTTTGGTTCAAAAGTTATCGGAACCGTACAGAGTGACAGACAGACAGACACAGGAACGAAACTATAAGGGTTTCCTTTTTTTGGGTTTACCAATGAAACGCTAAAAAGAAGAAAAATTGCATGTAAAATAATATTCACTTCAATAGATGGTATTATTGTTATACGTCCGCATTATACGGAAGCGAGGCAGCTACGGACCACAATAATCTACCGGACTTTATTTAATTCCATTTAAAAGTAAATGATTTTATACGAAAGTGAAATTTATAATAAAAACAAAATTAAATTAAACTTCTACAATCACTTAACTTAATTGTAAACTTAAAACTGTTAAAGTTTCAATAGAATTTAAATAATATTTACATTCACCCTCACACAGAAGTGCTTAAAAGATTAAACATGACGTCTCGACTTGATCCGTTTTATTTTATTTGTTGAATAAAAAAGAGCTTAGCTGGAACAATGTATTTTGAAGTAGAATTGCGAAGTGGGAGGTTTCAGCAGTAAGCTGAGGTTGTTTGATGGTTATCCAACCGTTTTATTTGCATCATCAAGTCGTAATTACCCAGTGCAGCTTCGTTTCTTCTATAATTCCAGCCTTTATTTTTTTTTTTATAAGTCTTTATTTAGTTTTATTTTTAAATGTTAGTTTTGTCGGTGCGAGTGTGTGTCATGTTAGATAACACTGTGTGGTTTTTTCCTTTGTATTATTATTGACCTTTTATCTACTCTCTCTTTCTGCCTTCATCCTCATTTTTTTGAATTTAGTATTTAGTGGAGATATTTTTTTATATTTTGATGGGGAAGCTGACAGAGGCTACTTGACTCACATAACAACCTTCTCATTAAGGGAAAACAGGGCGTGTAACCTCCCCTCGCTGACCTGAGTTCGTTAAAACTTCAACAATGGAAAGCAAAGAAAAGAGCAACACACAGAACTACAACAACAAGACAGCTTACTCGTTGTATTTATTATTTTACTTGTTAAGTGCTCGTTACATGGCACCCACTGCATTTTCAACACTTTTTTGTTCGGTTCTTTTATTATTTTAAAGATTTTTTTTTTCTTGATTGTGTGTTATTTGTTTTAATTTCATTCAATAGTGTGCTTGTGAAATATGAATGAAACATGTTAAGGATGTACTATATATATATATATATATATATATTTATATAATACATGCCTGCCCTGCCTAGGGGATGTTGCGCTAACCTTTGAGAAAATCCTCTTCTTTTTGGTGGGTGGTATGTTCGGCATTTCTTTTAATTTAATAATCGATTATGTTTTTACTGATTTTTAAGTTGTTTCCTGACTTATTTCGATTAATTAGATTTAGTTTGTAATATCAGTTACCTCGACTAAGCTCCCTTATAGTTTAATTATAATGTTCAATTTTTAAATTTTTGGTAGTTTTATTACTACGGAAAGATTAAATTTTAAATAATCCAAATTACAATTATCAATAACTACGGGAGACATACAGAGAAAAATACACCCCGCACCGGGAATCGAACCACGGGACCTCTGTTTACCGTACAGGTGCTCTTACCATCTGAGCTATACGGGAGGATGATTCTTCTCTGTCGTAACTGATACATATTCCCGAATCCAAGCTGCTTTCAATTTTATTCTAAAAATCTAGAGAGCCAAATATTCACGGCAACAGAACTAGACCGAGAATTAACTCTGTATGTCTCCCGTAGTTATTGATAATTGTAATTTGGATTATTTAATTATAATGGTAAAAAGCTAAATTTTTCTTATTATTTCTATTTAAAGGCAGTCATATTACACGACTCATTTCTTATTATCTATTTTAAACGATTTCTACACCACGGCTGCTCGACTTAATTTGTAGACTTGCTACTTCATTCTCAGTCAGCCCCCGAAGTGGTAAATATTCCATGCGACGCACAGACACGTGCGTTGCGGGCCCCATAAGGTTCTGTCCTGGGCCCCAACTCGAGATCAAGTTATTCTGTGCAGATCTCCAGGATTTGGTACTAGCGAGGCAACTTAGCTTACCTTTATTTTCTTTGTCTTTCGTATTTTTAGTATAGCCTCATATTTATCCCCGCATTTATTTTCACTTTAATTTATATTATTATTATTTTGTTAATCGTTATCACTCGTTGCATGTATTAACGTCCGCTGTAACTTTCAGGTTCCCCAGGTTAAGTTTAACCATTTTGTTTAATCGTTGTATCCACTTTTTCCTACAGTCTGTCCCAAAGGAGAATTAGCGCGTTGACAGCGCGAGAAAAGCTAACAAATAGGGTGGGGAACCAATGGGAGCTCGGAGCTTTCCCGGACAAAAGTTTGGGGCCAACCAGGCAAAGATAAATGTCTCTAGTGGAAGGGAGAGGCCCCCTAACCCCAGACCTAGTGATTTTCCGCACTGTCAACGCACTGATTCTCTTTGGGACTGACTGCAACATCTTTTTCCGCTTTTAAACCTCCTGCTGCTGTTTTCTAACCGGGACCCATCTCATTTTAGCGGGCAACGATGATAGTCGCTGTCCCGGTTATTCCGCCCTTCGATCCCACGACAATCGTAACACGTTTAAGAGTAGAATAATAAAATACTCTACCGATCTAAAATGGAAAAAGTTACGGCCGGATTCGCTGCCTTAATGTATGCAATAGGTCCGAGTTCAATTTCAGGTCCCCCCCCCCCGGCTTGCTGATGACCCAGCGTCGAACTGGATACGCATGTCAGCAGTAATGTATGAAATGAAGCAGTATGGCTACATCGTGCAATCCTCATCAATAGATGAATATTTATATTTTTAAACAAAAAATATTTTTATTAAGTCCAATTATAAATGTAATAAATAAAATAAGTAATAAGAACTCTAATAAAATAAATTACACTCCTCGTAAATTGAAATCGGTTTATTTTGTTTTTATTTAGTTCGTTGTTTACATAACTTGTACTCGTATCTGTTTTAAATAAGTGATTTTAGAGTGATTTGTATTTCAACGATAGATACACGATACACGACCAATTTCTTATTTCTGTCGTAACCCCAGAACATTTTCACAGCTAGATTTCAAATTGTGCTTTTCTTGTAAACAAAATAAAACCGTTATTCCTTCCTTGAAAAGAAACTGTTAAAGCAACATTGTTTTAACGGCTCCAGGTGCATTAAGTATACATATAACTTCATAAAGGACTTCATTATAGTTTATTTGATATTATTATAAACGCTAAATTCGCTAGAAATGATAATTTGTTTGAATTAAATGAATGTGCTAGATGGTTTATCTTTAGCCCGAAGCTACTGTAAGAGGTTTTTATCTCCGTTAAGCACAATATAGCTCCACGCTGTAGTGTAATTAATTGTATAATAAAACCATGAAATAAATAGAAAACTATTAAGCGTAACACTTGTTTTATTTTATCTAGTTGAGGGTGAGTTACCTCCCAGTATGTTCTCTACCAGTACAGAGAGCTGTACTGAGTAACTCTTATCATGTTCTGCACATTATGGTTCTGTATTAAGCATGTTTTGTACTCCGTCTTATCACTAAAGCCTGTTATTTTTTCTTTCTTTTTTGATCGTTATCTTTTATTAGCCTCCACGCCACACCAACTTTAATGCGCATGCATCTCTGACATAATTATTAATATTACTATTATTTTATTACCATTATTTTGTCCATTTTTTTTATTTTAAACATTAATTATATTTACCCTCCTTCTCCCTGTTATGCATATGACATTATACATACATTTTCTTATATATATGTTATGTGTGTGTGATGGATGTTTACGTAGTAATCTCTTATCTATTATTAAGTTGTCTACCTATGAATAATTTTGTTATCAAGAGATAATAATGATAAAACTATGTGTACCATATGATTAGATTATAATACATATTGCTTTTTAATATAATATTCTCTCGATTTTTTTTTTTAATTATAAATTATTAATTGGTGTTTTAAAATTATTTCATATATTTACTTTTCTAAACTTAATTTATGGTTTCTTTTTTATTTAATATTATTATAATATTCATTAAAAAAAGGAATGTTGGTTGGTAGTTGTTGGTGGTTGGTTACTTTTAGATTACCTCGAGAGTCTCCTTACTATCAAGTGTCTTGAATTAACAAACAAATATTTATTGGTTATAAGTACACTCAGTGATGCCGCAAAATTGTTTCGATTTTGATGGATAAACATAAGTTTGTTTTGAGGTCCTCTGATTCTAAAAAGTTGTTTTTTTTAAAAAAAAAAAAAAAAAAAAAAAAAAAAAAAAAA
>KZ651285.1:585194-600051 GCA_001010745.2 Gerris buenoi
CGTATAGCTCAGATGGTAAGAGCACCTGTACGTTAATAGGAGGTCCCGTGGTTCGATTCCCGGTGCGGGGGTGTATTTTTCTCTGTATGTCTCCCGTAGTTATTGATAATTGTAATTTGGATTATTTAAAATTTAATCTTTCCGTAGTAATAAAACTACGAAAAATTTAAAAATTGAATTTTTATTTTTTTACTTATATACTGGATGGATTAGACCTAGTAGAACTTACTTGGACATGGGGACACTTGGATTAACCTATAATCTCACATAGATCATAGTTGGATTGTTGGGATTTTATATTAGGTTTTTACTTTTCCTCACTACCTATAGTAGGAAAAGTATTGTTTCTGTTTTTTATTTCTTTCAGGTAAAAAAGACTTAAAGTTGTCTAAATATTTAGTCTAGTACATTGTATTTGTTTAAAACTTCATGTAATGTCCTCGTCTACTGCTAGTTCTATTGACCAGGTGACATACTGGTCGTAACATGTTGTGCAAGTGTTACGCTCTGCTGGCAGACCATGAAGCCTTACTGTCCAGTGTTTGTTACTGCCCGCACTGTGTCGTGCTCTGTTACTCCCCTAGTAACCTTCCACACTGTTACCTCCCTCACCTGGGCTGTTACAAGGGATGCGTGAGAAACCTGTAGCGTGCAGTGTGTTTACACGGCTCGCCTCTAGAGTGCGTTCAAGTAGTTATTATTATACGAGGTGGCGTCGGTTGACCGCTGTCACGCTCCGGGTCCCACGTCACAAACCTACGAGACCTGATACATTATGTATACAAGGAAGGGGGGGAAACCTAATTTATTATCCTTTTTTTATCATTATTTATGTGCTATGACCTAGACTAACCGATCTCTAGAAAGAACTGAATGAGTAGATTATCATAGCATGAATTATCTTTAACTTTGAATCTATTATTTAATTTTTAATTAATAATATTACTCATTCCTCTTATCTTTTTCTATTTAAAAAACAAATTAGGTAGAAGTGACTAAAAACGTGTGGTGTCGCGGGAACCCGTTAGAAACCAAGTTCATTACACTTTTCATTAAATATAAACTATAAAATCACACAGCTACGTATACGATACTGACTACTTACACACGGCGGAGTTGGACAGAATAAAAAACAACTAAATACTTGTACTTAGCCGAGTGAAGGCAAAATAAAAAGAATAACATTATTTGTATCATTGAAGCATGCGTCTTACAATTAATATGTATTGAATATTGAGGAAAAAGTTGATCATTATGAGTTTATAGTTAAAGAGAACGGTTGCAGTAGAGTGAGCGAACAGGAGTATCACAAAAACTTCTTCTTGTATGAGGTTGAAATTTTACATGCCTGTTTCAATTATACGTTTAGACGATGTGTATAAAGTTTTATTAAAATCATTACCTTAGAATCTAAGATATAGGTAAAAAGTTGTTTTCTCTATTAAAAACGCGTAGATCGGCTTAAATGTTTTTAGCGATCTTTAACACTTCATAGTGGTGTTGGTGTTCGTTTTACTAAAAAAATTTATTTATATAAGTTGTTTGTCTCATTGAATAGATAGCTTCTAAATATTGAAGACATGAATATTTAATTTAAAAGGATTAAATTTGATGACTGAATTAAAATTATATATAAAATAAAACTTAATGGTGTTTTTACTTTCATATTCAGGCAGAGTNTTTCTGCTCCTCCTTAAAGATAATTATGTTTTTACAAAAATGTAATTATTATTACAATAAATATACTTCTTAAAGAAACGGAAAAAAGGTAAACCAAACTGTCTTAATTTATAAATTCTGTGAATTATTTATTTTAAATTAGTTTTAAGATTAGTTACAAGGGAGTTTAAAGTTTTTTTTTTTTAAAAAAAAAAGAAAAATGCATCTGGTCGGTTCGGTACCTTGCCGACATGGTGGTTTCTGCAAATCTTGTAGATTTCATAATATTGTTACAATCAATCGTCACTTTATCCCCTTGTAACAATGTGAGTCATTATGTCTGAACTGTGAGTACTTTAGAAGATCATATTTATAAAGCGGTTCCCTCAATCAATGTAATAAGAAACGTTTTTCCTCTTATCTGTCAAGTTGATTATTTCACGTGTTCCACTGTGGCATTGTACCGCCGAGTTATTAATGATCAATACAGTCTTATATCGATCTAGTCGAGGGATTAATGTAACATCCAGTAGAACTAGAAGCAAAGGTCAGATTCCTGACTCGAGTTCCCGGGGGAACAACAAATCACTCTTATGACCTTATCTATTTCTTGTCTTTGCTTTTAAGGTTTCTTTTCTAATGTTTCTGAATTGCATACATTATGAAAAGCCATTAATACTGTGGCAAAGATGCATTTGCGTCTGTTGAAAATACATTTCATTTTAGTAACTTTTGTTTATTTTAATTTTTACTGACATATAGTTTTTACTTCTCTTCACTACCTATAGTAGGAAAAGAATTGTTTTCACCCAAAATATTTTTTTCAAGATTTCAACGGAATTATCTGTTTTGGGTGTTTTTAAGACCTCCTGAGTGGTTTTCATCATGACGTCTGCATGAATGTATGTATGTGTGTGTGTTATCATCGTAGCGCCTAAGCTAAGACATTTAACCTAGAGAGTTGAAACAGCTGAAAATCAATCCCTACATGTAGTGTTGCCGCCCGAAAAAACTACTTTTTCCGCCATCTTGATTCCAGTTTGCTGAGTTATGGTAATATTTTAAAAAATCGCAAAAACTCGAAAATGGTCCGGATCGATTTGTCATTTGGCACGAATGTACCCTGTCCGTTTCAGCAGTCTGTCCGTTTCAGCAGTCTGTCCGTTTCAGCAGTCTGTCCGTTTCAGCAGTCTGTCCGTTTCAGCCATATTTTGAAAACTGCTTCGATGAAATTTGGATGTCAAAATACAAAATTTCCCTGAAAATGGTTCCTTATTCATTTTAAATCTTGTACGTATGGTATACATTTTTTCCCTTACTAATTTTAAAGTCCAATTATTCAATTTAGATGTAGATGGTACGACGAAGTTAGCCAACATAATAATTTCTATCTTCTTTTTGTCTATCTACATTTTGCAAAATATGTTCTTGTCCGATTTTAAAGAAAATGAAAGGTTAATATTGGTTGTTCTGTTATTTTGAATGATGTGTTGAAATGCACTTGAAACTCTTAATTTGTACTCATTTCACCATTACTGAGTGATGGGTTGCGACTCAAGTCTGAGCTATTCTAACTAGCGCATGTATTCCTTTGTTGCGGAGCTTCTATTTCTTAAGTAAAAGTTAGAACCAGCCTCTGTTAGATGCTGGAGTAGTAATCTGTTGATGTGGTCGTGAGTGTATTACTCTGTGGTTTTGTTACGAGTGTTAGTTCTCATTATAATGAGTCTGTGAGGTTTTCTTTGAGAGTCATTAATTTGTCATCTTCAATATTTACTTGAGTGTCTCGTGTTGCATTGCAACAGACTTTGTCACTGTTTACATAACATTCAGCTTCAAATCTCTTAGTTTGGTTTTTGCCAGCTTTTTATTTTTTTTTTTATAATTTCTGCTCCTCCTTAAAGATAATTATGTTTTTACAAAAATAATTGTTTTTGTATAATTATGTAATTATTATTACAATAAATATACTTCTTAAAGAAACGGAAAAAAGGTAAACCAAACTGTCTTAATTTATAAATTCTGTGAATTATTTATTTTAAATTAGTTTTAAGATTAGTTACAAGGGAGTTTAAAGATGTTTTTTTTTAAAAAAAAAAGAAAAATGCATCTGGTCGGTTCGGTACCTTGCCGACATNCTGACCACGTACAATGCTGCTTCCTGCTGCTGCGAAGTAGGATTGACCACTTTAGTGGCCTCTGAAGTGAGGAAAAGCTGCGAGGTACCACGCACCCGATTTTTTCTTTTTTATAACAAGAAAAAAACTATGTCACTCAAAATAAAAATAAACAAAAGTTACTAAAATGTGCCCAAAAAATTACTTAATCGCCGCAATACAAACAATATTTTAAGAACTGTGTCAAGTATATTTAAAAAAAAAAAAAAAAAAAAGTCAAAGTATTATTCTTTCAGTGTAGTGGTTCTTTTTTATATCGATAAAAACAATTACACATCACTAAAAACCGGGCTCAGACTGTTAAATCTCTACACGACTGTCGGGAGTGAAATGTTTTACTTATATTAAGTTGCCATTACGGGGCTTTATCATTGCAGAGCGCTTAGTGTAATAAATATTTAATATAAAGCAAATTAATAGTATTTATGATTTAAAAGGGGGTTTATAGTTTAAAAGGATGATTGGAGTAGACGGTAGTGCCGGGTGACTAATTTTACTTAGAAGGGAGAGTTCCTGAGGTGAGTTCATTGTCACGACGAATCGACGTAGGTATAGTAGGTATAGTAGGTATAGTAGGTGTAGTAGGTGTAGTAGGTATAGTAGGTATAGTAGGTGTAGTAGGTATAGTAGGTATAGTAGGTGTAGGTATATTGCATATTTTCTGGGATCTGGAACAGAGAATATATAAAGTTTAGTCTGAGTTGTCTCGGACCGATTTTTTAAATAACCTTAGTTGTTAGCGCTGCTCTACAGTAAATAATTAATTTATCATTATGGAATTTGTTTCTCTTTTTTGAGAATGGAAGAGGGAATTACAGAATTATCCCTCTTTCATTTTACTTCGTACAGATGATAATGTTAAAGGGGAGCATCCTAATTCTCAAGGCCACTTTGACCCTCTTATGCAATTTTTCTTGATATCAAATTAATGAAAATAATGATAATTTCAGGCTTTCATAGCCAACTCTAGCCGACGGCTGAACTGCCAGGGCTTATAAATGTTATATGTATATTTATATATTTCATTTCTTATCTGTTAAATAAAGCATTTATTATTATTATACAATTTTTCATGTAAATTGTATTCTATCTATTGATAGAAAATTATCTCATATCTTATGGATTACACAATACCATCTAATACTTTCAGAAGGTAACCTGAGTACATTACTAGTCATAGATTTATTTGAAGGATGTGTAATGAGTACTCGGTACATGCAGCTCATACTCCAGTACTTGATTCTTCTGGTTACTAATCCTGCGCACGTTGTTATCACCTCGTCCATACACAGGCTGCATTCTTCCTTCATCAATATACAATTTCTTCATAGTACGCAAACAACTCATTCACGTCATTCTGACATCATTCCGCGAATTAAAACCTGATGCCCTACCTCTATTATTTTTCACCTTGTAATTTCTTTTCTATTTATTCTTTTAAAAAATGCAATTATGTTTTTGTTATAGAACATAAAACGTCTCAATAAACAAGCTTTTATTTGCTAAAAGTCGGCATTAAATCTACTGGGTAAAACTTCACAAGTTTATATCCGGTTTAACAAAATTATCAGATTTATCTATTAGTGCCAGTACGACATAGGAGAAATGCAAAAGACAAAGAGACTGTGCAGAGTAAAAATTAAGGATACAGTGTACAGTATACAGTAATGATACTGTACAAAGTATAGAGTAAGGATATCCAGTGTACACTATACAGTATAAGGATACAGTGTACAGTATACAGTAATGATACTGTACACAGTATAAGAGTTAAGGTACCAGTGTGTAATGATACTGTACAAAGTATAGAGTAAGGATATCCAGTGTACACTATACAGTATAAGGATACAGTGTACAGTATACAGTAATGATACTGTACACAGTAAAGAGTAAGGATATACAGTGTACCAGTGTACACTATACAGTATAAGGATACAGTGTACAGTATACAGTAATGATACTGTACACAGTATAGAGTTAAAATATACAGTGTACCAGTGTACACTATACAGTATAGAATACGGTGTGCATTATAAATAAGGATACAGTGTAGGTTTAGACAGATGTTAAATCTAAGGTTCTCCTGACAGAGGTTTTTGTACATATTTTAAATCTCAAAGACTTCTCCTTCACTGACACTAAGAATACATTAGTGGTTGTAAGCTGATTTTATAAAAGAAGTGACAAAGCGTCTTGTGGTGTTAAAAAGAAATGTATTCCTCTCTTATCTTCCTCTTTAATTATAACATAAATAAATAATTAAAAATGTTGTCATCATAGTTAATTAAAACGGTTGATCAACAAATATTTTCTTTAGAAGGCATTAAGATTATCTGGGAAAATTCTCTTAATCTGATTTGAAACTCTGTTTTAGGTTTTCGTAATTTTGAATCCAAATGGGAGATCGAAAAATGGGAAATGACTTTGAGCTAGAAAGAGGAAACGCTTGGGGCGTCGCGTCGATTGACATATGTCAGTGATTGAGTGAGTCAGATACGTAGATAGACTGAGACAATTTTCCGTTTAATATTATTAAAATGACAGATACTGTGGTTCATATGAGTGAATCATAATGCTTGTTGTGGTGAACATATCTATAAAAAATATTATCATTCACAAATTGTTACAAAATAGTCCTGGTTTGATAATTTGAAGTTCCGATTCAAATTGTTATTGAAGAAAAAGTACTGGAAAAAGAGTTTTAATATTAGCACTGAGCTGTTGGTTTGATTGGTTTTATTTTGTTCACCCCCCCCCCCCCTCCCCGGCTTTACGAACACTCTGTACTCGTTTCAATCAAAGGCTGTCATATTTATAGGAATGGAAAGCCGATGTTTACTGTCATGTCTGAATGAGAAGAAATGTTATTGCTTGCTGAAAGCGACCGAAATCCAGCCGAGTGTGGATTGTGGACCCCCCGAACTTCGACGGGCGAATTTATCGAAAACCTATGTGTCGAGCGAGATTCGCAGAGAATAGGGTTCCCCACAAAACGGAATCCGAGATCGATTCTGGACCGGGATTTCTTGATGAGTTATGGAATCGAATGAAAGGTTCGGAGCGAGAGCTCCCAAGGTTATACCAGGCGAGATATGAATGCGTTCCGAGGGAGGAACAGTCGGGCCCGCGTCTATTCACAAAGCCATCATAAGCCGAACGACACGTGAATAGAAGGTAAGCGGAACGACGGAGAGTTATGAATAGGTTCTTACTACGAGATAAAACCGACATGGCGGTTTGATTTTCATCTCTTCTCTCAATGTGGGTAATTAGGCTGAGAGATACCGGTTTGATGTCTCTCTACAATCCCCTCTCCATTTGTCTCCGAAAAGCGTCTTTCGGTGCAACTCTGGCAAAGACATTTGTTTCCATTTCACGTCCGTATAACTCTGTCTGCGGTGGGAATCCATCCGTCCATTTTAAAAATTACTCGTTGAAAAGGAGTTTATCAATCTTCCTTCTTTTCCGACTCGTGTAGAGAAATGAAGTTGAAACCACGAGTGTTTCTTTATCTGGTGTAATTACGTGGTGGGTGGCTCGAGTGCCTTGTTAGCTGCTGAGAGGTTAATGTGCATCACTTGATGGATCAAACCGTTAGAAACCGTTTAACCACTTTTTCATCATCCATCGCTCCCTCAACACAACGGACTAGATAGAAATAAATGCGGTTTTCACTTTACGTTTTATTCTCCATTTATTGCAGCCCTGTTGATAATTTCATGTAACTATTAATAACGGGGAGACGGACCTCTTGTATGAACCCTACAATTATGCCAGTTATTCGGGCTCTCAGACAAGTAAACCCAAGTAACTAGCCGAGGGATCGCAGTGGAGACTTATATTCTTTGGACCACGGCTATTCCTATACCCAATAATTGTAATTTACATTATTATTTGAATGTTTCAATTTTGTAATAACCTATGCAATAATTATGACTAAAGGTTGGCAGAAAGTAACACAACAATATTGTCACCACAGTTTTTTTTATTAAAAGTCACAAACGTGTTTCGACTTATCATCTCCAGTGTGCGTGTTAACTTTCATCTATGAGAAGTGCATCGAGTTTTACAAAGATAAGTTTCGAGCTTCTCATGGTGATAGAGATTATAAAGTGTATGGATTGTGGTTTGGAACAAGAGGGACTATACCAGCTAGAACTAAAAACTTCTTTGACGAGATCGGTACTGACCAGAATTTTTTAAGACTACTTTCAGAAAATATAATTTTGGACTCATTAGATATCCTTAACCACCATGTATATTCTTAATTGTTATGTTTTATTATTATCTTTGTTAATTTTTAGTATTGTGAGTTTATGAATTACTTGATAGTTCATTGTAATATCTTTGACAAACTTATATTAGTTTTATAGTGCTACTCTGATTGTATTAGTGTATTACCATAGACTTTACTTTAAACTANACTATTTTTATTTTTTTTTTATTTGATATTTTATTTAATTTATAATTTTTATTTTTCATCTCCCAACTATTTGGTATTGCTATTTATAAAAATGGTTTATTTATTGTGATTTATTTGGGAATATTTACTTTCTTGAAGGTAGTAACTCACTTAACTACTGTATAACAAAAATTAATCTGGTCGATGAAATTATTAAATTATTCTTTTGTCGTTATCAATTCTTAATTATGGCTAAAGAATTTGGTAGGAAGTAACACAAGAAAATTGTCACCACAATTTTTTTAATTAAAATTCACAAACGTGTTTTGACATATAATATCCATCTTCTGTGTGCGTGTTAATTTAGTAAGAGTGAATTCGTACTAAGCTAACTATTTTTTTTAAAAAAATATACCAAACTAACAGTAAAAGGTGGTATACTATCCAAGACACAAATATAATAATGTTGGATTGTTGTAAGGTATTTTTGGGGATAAATTATACTTAAGGGTTCCCCGGTATTTTAGTTGTTATCGTCTAGTTTTACTGTTAATCTATTTATTAACTGGCCCTTAGAATTCCCAATCCTCCCCCCACCCCCTCCCCCAATCTCTTTTTCAGATTCTGACTAACCCGAGTGGCAAACAATCATTATTATCCCTTATAAATTACCCCTATTTATGTAGTATTAGGAATTTGTTTTACACTAATTATAAGCAGCGCTGCAAATTAACCAAGATTTATAAATATTAATTAAAGTACAGCAATGTTATTCACAATTGTATTTATTTTGTTTACGTATTTTATTTTTAACCAGGGCATCTTGTCTCTATACTACAGTCTATAAGATCAGAGTTGGCACAATCGAAGGCGGGAAACAACAAACGTGGAGGTAGTTTTGGGGTTATAAAAAGGGAAAATCGGTGTTGGTGTTGCTATGTTATATTTTTTTTTGTGGAATAGGTGTAGAGTAGAGCATTTTTATTCTGAAGTTGCATTCAACATGGGAGACCAATAAAATCGGTTCCCTCAAAATTTTCCCGCCTTTTGATTGTGCCAACTCTAATCTTATAGACTGTAGTATTCTCTCGGGTGAGCTGTAGGGGTCTATAGCGACCGACTGAGCTGGACAATTTTAAGAACCTTAACAAAAATTACCTAGAGGCTGTCAAACTTTACAAAACTTCTACATACGATAAAACTTTTATTATATAATAATACACTATTATATTATAATTACATGTTTTATTATAATTATACACCGACTAATTGGGTTGTATATTTTCTTGAAATGTTCAATATACAACAGGTGTTGTAGAATTCCTATAGTTGGCCAAAGCGATGCAACAATATGGACGGAAGTTATACAAATATTTGCTTGTTGGAGTGGACATTGCAGTGAGACAACTCTACTTATTGGATTATATTGGAAACTGAGCTTGCTGATAACGTCATTCATTTCTTCTGTTGTAGTTAATAACGTTAATTATTCTAGAGTGGAAAATGATTTATACTGAGGACTTGATACTTTATTCGTTTAATCCGGCCGCAAGTTTTTGTTCGAGGCCGCCCCTGTTTGATCTTCTAAGCGAGATTTATACGAGTAAGCGACGCGGTGTTATGGAGAGCGCTCCTCCGATATATAAAAAAGTTTTTAAGATATGCCTCGCCCTTAATAACTTTAGTTTAGGGAGTTAAGGGGCCGCGGGACGCAGGTGTGCGGCTTAATGTTGATGTATTATTTATGAAGGGTTTTGATGCGACCCTCCCCCCCCCCCCNGATATATAAAAAAGTTTTTAAGATATGCCTCGCCCTTAATAACTTTAGTTTAGGGAGTTAAGGGGCCGCGGGACGCAGGTGTGCGGCTTAATGTTGATGTATTATTTATGAAGGGTTTTGATGCGACCCTCCCCCCCCCCCTCTACGACAACTTTACCCCCTCCCCTCTTAAATCAAGTTACCACGAAAAGGGGCCGTAATGCTTATAGCCTGTAACAATGAGAGCGACAAATTTCGGATATTTGATTTTATCAAGCTCAAGCTAATCTCTTTCCTAGTCCTCAGCCTCGTTCATATTTTTAATATTCTATATAACATTTATGTATACGCATTTCATATAAAATAACTGTGACAATATGCATTGATACAGGTCCATGTAAACACCATAGTATATTCATGAGCATTTTTCAAGTTAAACTTCATAAATGGAGAGGTAAGAAAGCAAGATCGGAAACCTTTCCGTATAACGGAAATAACAAAAATTTTAAAAGGGAGAAGACAGGCCGGAAGTGAGCAAGTAGTTTGTCAACCGGTATTTTACCTTGAAATTCTCCGACGGACTCGGAATTCGAACCTGCGACTGCTTGATTAAAAAAAAGAATTCAAGATCATGGCATGACTTTGTGAGGACGATGTGAATCTTAAACATTGTGTTCCCATATTATCTCAGGACCGATTGCTTCCGAGCTTACCCTCTGTAAGCTGCGACTCAAAAGCGAAAGCTATGTGACAGTTCTGAAGAACCGGCATTTCAACCAAATATTTCAAGACAGAGATGCATTTCACACATGAGGGAACACTTTTGGTTCCGTGTGTCTTACAATTTTTTTGAGCGAACTTGTCTTAAAAAAAATTCGCCCGATTTGAATGAAATTTTGATGATGCTTCATAATTAGCCAATTTTCAGTTCCATATGTCACTTTCTGGGCCCGAATTTCTTTCACTTGCACATGCGCACAAACATGTTTTTTGTTCACCTATGTCTTCTAACGTATACGTATCTGATTAATATGAAATTCGAATGGCTTGTCGAAAGTAGCCCGCAGATTTCCCCAGATTAATTTAACTGTCTGTCCTCTTTTCATTTTGCTAAATTGATTCTATACTTCATGTAAAAAGTCAAAACAATGTTGATAAATTTAAAAACGGGGTGGAAATTAAATAAATTTGACAATAATATATAAAGCTTGTACGAAATAGGACGCGATGAAGGTATTTGCCACACTAGTAGGCAGACTATTTTACTTATTTAATTTCGATCTGAAGTCACAGGAATATGGGGAAAGTGTGAGATGAGTGAAAATAAGGTAAATGTATAATACGGAGTCGAACTGTGAGTTTGGAGTAACAGGGGGTACTGACTCCTCGAGCGTAGAGTCACCCTCATAGAATTGGGCTTCGCTTCGTTTACCCCAATTTATCAACAACAGAACAGTTGAGCTTTTAAGAATACTCTTCTGCAAAATTCTCTTTTCATGACCTAAAACCTCATCAAGTAATTCTCTGTAATCATCGATTTAAAAAAAATTATACTGCAAGTGATAAATTGTTAATATTCCAACACATCAATTGTACCTACCCAATCACTACTTTTTATCTATTTATTTTTATTATTAGTTTTTAATTTTTTATCTTTCTTTTTCTTTGTTCCAGGTTTGTCACAAAGTTAATGTTTTGAAATATTGACAATGTCACTAGAATTGTTATTCTTGGTAAACTGGGTAAAATGTGGAAGGGAAGGTAATGTGTATTTTTTCTGTATTAATGTAGAGGATTTTTGTAGACCTTATTTATTGTGAATAAAATATAGAAATTAATAAAAACAAAATGAAGACAAGAATCAAGAGGATTAAGGGGATCCCTGGTTCTATCCCCTGGGGTCAAAATTATTTTTATCGGTACTAATGACGGAAATTTTCATCGCCGCATCATAAGGTATTTGGATGAATTATTTCAAAATTTTAGGACTAGCCGTTTTAGGGTGATTAGGGAGGGGAATTAAGAATGCAAGATTATTAGGTATATACATAAATTTGTGCCCTATACTCATCAGAAAATAAAAATAATTTTTTTTTCTTAACCACATTTGTGTGAATTGCACATGCTCATTAAATTGTATATTTCCCTATATTTTTTGTAATCCTGGGTCAAAATGATACGACTTTCGGATACATCACCCATAAGGGTTCGAGAAGGATTTAAGAAACCCTAAAAAGTCGTAGTCGTTATCGTAAGCGAACAGAGGAAATGCTTTTTTAATGGATGTTGCAAAAATCGGGACAGCAGAATCAATAACGTTATTTCGTCTCAGAATTTTAAATCATAATATTTAAAAAAAAAAAAAAAATATATATTGCAATTGAATTACCACAAAGAAATTACAAAACAAAATTAAAAGGTGTATGCTGAGGCCTATCACGAGACTATACGAGCCTATGGTTGGAAATTAATTTTATTGCCGTAAAAACCTGGAAAACTGATTTCACTACAACTTTGAAAAACAATCGCAATTTCTTTCTTTAAGGGATTTCTTGGATATTTTTCAAAAGTTATTACTCAGAAGTATTGAAAGGACTTCGGGATGTAGTGGGAGGATTCGAGCCAAATAAACGTCTCAAAGCCTGTCTGTCTGCCGGTGAAATGAAGGCAACGACTTTGTAAGTCCCGGTGAGTTTCAATCGTACTTTAAAGTCCTCTGGAAAATGTTTTAAAGTCTTCCTTTTGAATAGCGGATGTTGCGGGGTTTTGTGGCAAGTCGATGAAGTCCACAGTGGAAGGGATCAAAGCGGGAGATTCTCTAAGTCGAGGTGGCAAAGCCAGAAGCAAACAGAGAGAAGTTGAAGAGGCGTCAAGTCCGTCTTAATATTTACCGGTTTTGAAAGTCCAAAGCATTAGAGAGGGATCTCTCTCTTCTCAAGGGTCCGATTAGCGCGTCGGTTTGTGTCTAATTATTACGAGGAGGGAGGGTCTGTGAGGGATCCCTTCAGACATCCTCGCAGACAACTCTTTGAATTCAAAGTGTTTGCTGAGCGCTGCTCACTGCACTTCTCTGCAAACACAATCCTACAGCAGCCTGTGTTCAACAGAGTCAAAAACAAACCACAGACAAATACTTTAAACATATATTTAGACATTGCTTTGTACGAAACAATGAAATCTTTAATGTACTTGTTTAATCCAATATTATCCTGGCATTCCAATAATCAATATAATACTGCTCAGACACAAAGAGGTCATCTAATAGATTATTAACAACTAAACCTTCTCCATACATAAAACTTAAAATAGTAATAACTAGCTCTGTGTTAGTTAGCACAATGGAAAACTCGGGGTTTGTGTTTCGCTCCGTCAGCTTTATACACCTTACAATTAGGACAACCAGTTAGTCGGTACTTTACATTAACCAGCTACCCATACCCTACCCATATATATGGTGATACTGAGGGAACACCCAGTGGGAGAATTAAACCCAGGCCTGTGGTCACCCATCCAAATGGTGACCACAAAAAGTTGCTGGAAGGAAGTTTTATTTCCCCTTCTAATCTTGCTTTACGACTCCGATAGGGAGAAAACTTCAATATAAGAGACGAGGAAAACAAATAATTAAGGTTTTGCTCGGAAGACATTTGTTACGAGCCGCTTTATTCTGTTGGAACGGCCGCGAGCCGTCAAGGTCGCGTTTATTTAAGGGAAAAGTAAATAAATTTGAGAATCCGGCTGAAGATAACAAGTACCAGGAGGTAACTGTTTTTAATTAATAGTTCTCTCTTCTGTCGTCGGCAGCGTTAGAGTCCGTGCGAGGTGCGTTCATGTGGAAGGTCTCCATTACAGGACCTAGAGTCGTAAAAACCTCAGCTGGGGCCCGACTAAACCCTGGGCCGACTGTGCGTTTCCGAGACCGTTACAATCCTCCCCTCGGTCTATTCTCACGGAAAATCCGGCCGGAATTTCACTCGGGGTCGAATCCCCCTTTTAGGCTTTGTCGTTAAAACACTGTTAGGCTTCGTACGAAATAAAATTAGGATCAAGTCGGCTGCGAGTATAAAAACTTGATCCCTTCACCAATTACTCGGGTTTATTGAATTCCTTCACAGGTTTCCCAATCTTATTAAAAACTAGCTCCAATAAAAACCGATCCTCTAACAGTATCATTTACATCCAATATTGAACTTTACTAGAATCAATCAACTAATTATTATATAGTACACACTATGAACCTCAAGATGAGGCGAAATATAATACCGGCACTGCAGTGCCCCGCAAAAAAAAAAAAAAACTAATTACACAAAAGGGAAAATTTAAATATCCGAAAAATGTGCCTTGTTCTCTGCCACCCTGAGGGTGGAGAACAAGGTTAAGAAAAAACACCTACTCAAAATATTTTAAAAAATGATAACTAATTGAAGTATTGTTCAACTCTTATTAATAGTTGTTTATATTGAAATTAGTGTTGTTGAGGTTGAACTGTATCGAGTATTGAGCTAGAAAGTTGTTAAGGCTTCCCACCTCGTCTGCACGCGTACACCGGACTATTTATTAGTTCAATTAGAATTCTCACCTTATTTCATACTTATCCTTTGCTTTTAAACGATCACTATTATTTCATTCTATTATCTTTCTTTAATTTCCTATTATATCCTATATTTGTTATTCTTTCTTTTCTATCTTTCTGATATTATGATGTTTTATACAATACGTTTACTCTATGTAATATTAAAAAATAACAAGAGGCTAACATAAAGTCAATTCTGGTGTGAAAAGTTGTGAATAGGTTCAGCCAAGTCTCCTCCTGTCCATGTAAATTTAACTAGTGTGTCTGCCCCCCCCCCCCCTCGGAAT
>KZ651285.1:632361-647068 GCA_001010745.2 Gerris buenoi
GGGGGGGGTGAAATAATCTTAAATACTATTTACATTCAATAAGTTTGAGACACGTATAAAAAAATAGTAAAGTTAATTTTTATTTTTAATGTAACCATATGAGTGAGCCTATAATACTACAAAACCGATTTTAATTAAATCTAGTTCATGAACACGTTTAGTGAATCTCACCTTGAAGTAAATTGTTCCTGGCGAATTCCCATTTGAATCAGGGTCAAGCTACGGGAAGACAAGACACGAGCTGGAGATCTGAAATTTAAAAGGAAAAAGATATTTACCTAAGTCGCGTATTTACCTGGGAAGAGTTGAAGAGAAGGTGGCTAGTGTTGAAGTCTGAAGTCCAGGCCGCCCTGACTTGGTTTGACGAAACGTGTGAGTTTTGGAGCAAGACTTGGTCTGGACAAACGCTCGTGCAAGACTTAAATATTTTCCAGGGCAACGTACAGTGCACAATTTTAAACTTAACAACACCTTGGTTTTAAAGTGTAACTATAAACATGTGAATTATTTCTACCCGGGAAAATACACGAATTTAAATATCAATTTCAAAGTAAATCTCAGTAAGAATCAACCAATTCCCAGAGAAAATGATTTGACATTTTCGTTTTTAATTCAAGTTAAGAGGTTTGTTTGGGACCAAGACTCGAGTACGAGAGCAGTCGCCTTTCAATTACTGACCAGTCGTTGGATGGGTGACCGCCACCTTTGACTACAAAGGCTCTGGGTTCGATTCCAGAACCGGGCCTCCTCAATGTGCTCCCAGCATTGATTGAAACAAATGAGAAGCTAATGGAATAATTTTACAAAACCAGGTTTCGGCCTGGAAAACCATTGTGGACACTCTCCTGGTGGATGGTTACATATAAGAATGAAAGGTGAGGGCGGAGTTGTGAGGACCTTGTTTACATCTGACACTTGACTCGTGAGTGAAGGGACTGCTTGTCTGGTATAGATCCAGTGTTGCATTGATGCAAGGCTTGTTCAAACCATCCACTTCGTGGTGTATGTCTTCTGCTGTACGGTACGCCCCCTGGATATTTATTTAAAAAAAAAAGAAAAAAAGGTTTGTAAACAATCATAAATTGCTATTGAGCACTGTCACACAATGCTATTGGGAACAATTCAACAGCACGATTGGGGACAATACAATGCTATTGGGAACAAATCAACAGCACGATTGGGGACAACACAATGCTATTTGAACAATTCCACAGCACGATTGGGAACAATACAATGCTATTGGGAATAATTCCACAGCACGATTGGGAACAACACAATGCTATTGGGATCAATGACACTCCGCGATTAGGGACAACACAATGCTATTGGGAATTATTCCATAGCACGATTGGGGACAACACAATGCTATTTGAACAATTCCACAGCACGATTGGGAACAATACAATGCTATTGGGAATAATTCCACAGCACGATTGGGAACAACACAATGCTATTGGGATCAATGACACTCCGCGATTAGGGACAACACAATGCTATTGGGAATTATTCCATAGCACGATTGGGGACAACACAATGCTATTTGAACAATTCCACAGCACGATTGGGAACAATACAATGCTATTGGGAATAATTCCACAGCACGATTGGGAACAACACAATGCTATTGGGATCAATGACACTCCGCGATTAGGGACAACACAATGCTATTGGGAATTATTCCATNTGGTTTTTTCAATCTTGAATAATCGAGTTTTCTTTAGCTTTATCAGTTTAATATTTTCCGTAAGCTTATTAAATTGTATTCTCGGGTTCAAGAACCTTAACACGGATCAACATTAACAATAAACAAGGTCGCTATCAAATAATTTATATTTTAAGCGTCATGTGATGCAATATTTCATTTAAATATGGCCTAATGATTTCCACTGACTGAATTATCACTGTGATTTATCTTTATAAAAAGATAAATCAAATTATATGTTAAATGTGGTGAATGACATGAACATGAAAGATTTTAATTTGGAATCTACCAAATGTCGACATTATAAAGTGCTAAATTTCGGTTAAACTTAGTTTAAATTTAAATCTTAAGCGATATGAAAGTCGGGCTTTCAAATACCCTTTGTTGAAAACAATCTTTAAACTTCTTTACAAATTCGCTTATGTAAATTTCTTGGGTTTGGGTTTTCGGTTTTCATTTTGTTTTCTTTATATGAACACGCCGACGTTTCCAAAGAAGGAAAAGCGGTAATTTTTTTGAAGGGGGTTTGAAATGCGCGCGAAGTATTTTATTGTTTGTTTTTAAAGGGAATGTCGGGGGTGGATTCTAAGACGCTACTTTACCCTTGAGTACACTTTGTCCTTATAAACCTGAGCTCAATGTTGAGCAGTGGAACTGATGTAATTACGCGGGTTTTAATGTTCTTTGTTTCTCCGCCCACCTCTGTCATTCACAGAACAAAAGTTTTTTGTTTTGTTTGTTTACAGAATTATTCACAAACAGTTAGGTGAACTGGAAATGTAAACGGACCCGTTTAACTCGGCCGCACACGCACTCAGCGTCAAAACAGTTCCAATTGTCACCACTTGTACTAGAAATGACAATAACTCCCGGCCATCTTTACATAACCGTATTTAGGAGCACTGTCGTGCCCCCGCCAAGTCGAGCACAGCCGTGCCCCCGCCAAGTCGAGCATAGCCTTGCCGTCCTTACTAGAACCTACTCAAGGAACTCTGGTCACTCCTCTATTATTACTACGTTTTTATTAGCTTGCTTTCTTGTTTGTTTGTTTGTCCAGTACGGGGGTATCCGCAACTCTAGTATTGTAAAAGGTGTAAGACCACTAGCGCTGGTCGAACGTTTGACGGTTAAAATTGTAAACTACTTATGATCTTTTAATATTCCTCGAATTATTCTAAGATACAAATACTGGTTGTCAGACATTTTAAAAGAAAAAAAGAAAAAAAACAAAAAAAAACNACTTTATATATATATATATAATTACTTAGTGCGCCTAGGTTTCCACGGGTTTAACTTGTAATCAAAAACTTGGTTTTACTGTGAAATCCTTGTCACGAAGGGGTTCATCCGACGTTTCGCTTCTACTACTGGAAGCATCTTCAGGGGTGTGGTGAAAAAGATTGTTGTCTTCTCAAGGAAATCATTTTACTTTTTCAACTTGTTTGTCTGAGGATATCCAACTACTTATTACCCTGTCCTATGAAAGCCCCCATCGACGACCCAACATGTTGGCCCAACCTCTGACTGACCTCCAACCCAACGGTCAACCCAACATGTTGGGTGTTCACCATCCACGATCCAACATGTAGGAAGTTGGGTTGGAGTTGGAGGGTGCTGTCGAGCCCAACGCCCAGCATGTTGCCCAACATGTTGGGTTCGAGCGGCTCGCCCAACATGTTCGATCGTGGATGGGTGCCACATGTCGGACTGATTTGTCGTTGGGCTCGACAGCACCCTCCAACTCCAACCCATCTTCCTACATGTTAGGTTGTGGATGGTGAACACCCAACATGTTGGGTTGGAGGTCAGGTAGAGGTTGGGCCATCATGTTAGGTCGTCGATGGGGGGCTTTAAAAGTTTATTGTTTATTACAATGCTATTATTTACTCGTGATAAAATTCTGCCATTTACACAAACAACCATTCTACAATATATAGTAAAATAGTAACCTAATTTTTCTTCCATTTATTATCTTGGTGAATTTCCCTCAGTCTTTTTTTATAATAAAAAAAAAGGAATAAATGCTATTATAGGCTTGTTTTTGTTGGAGGGGCGTTTCCTTGGCAAGAAAAATAGGTTTTTTAGTTTTGCTCGGTACCCCTGGGACTCGGGAAAGTGGTGTGGAAAGCTTTCCCTCAGGGCTAGGGTTTCCCTAACCTCTTTCATCTTTCTTTTTTATTCTTTGATCCGACTCGGGCCCTTTTTCTCCTTTAAATATTTCCGTTTTCGAGTCAAAGGAGACGGACGAGGGCCCTGGGTGGAAACGTGGTTTTCACTGGAGACGGACCTTGATTTTATTTTCAATCTGTTATTTAATGTTGAGCTTCTGTAATGGAGGTATAAACAAAGAACAACGGAAACAAGCCCTCGTCTTTTCCCTTTCAACTTTCGTCTGCTTTTGTTCTCACATGATATTTTATCACTTTCTTATGTCAGGGTTAAATCCTAAAAGTTAATTCCTTAAAAAAGAACCGGCGCGGCGTGACTTTTTTGCTTTAAGTCACTTGTCACGTCCGCTCGGCCAGCGATGAACCGAGTGCTCCATGAGGTCGTGGGTTCGAACCTGCGCCGTGGTGCTCGGATTTTTATCTACGAATCGAGAGCGGAACAAGGTCAAGGGATCCCAAGGTATCCCACGCCTTAGTGATCTGATTTTCACGGTCCACTAATGGTCAAACCTTACTGGCTGTGGTTTTTGATTGTACAGTCGTATGATTTTTGAAGTGGCTGGAACCCTCTACCTCTGGATTAGTAAAAAAAATAATAAGATCTAATGGCTTGGTTCCGACAAGTGGTTCGTCCTACCCAAATAGTTCTTGGAATTGAGCGGAAAAGTCGTTACTGACGATGCGTGAGCTGGGATGGAGGATTGATTTAATGAGTAAATTATAACACGGTGGACTGTTACAGTTTCCTTCACTACTGTACGAACATATTATACCTAGTTATGTGGAGTAGGTGGAAACTTTAGTTAATGTGGAGTTGGCGTCTTGCTTTATCAAACGTAGAATACTATAAAAAGGCCTAATTTCATTATAGCAGAGGGTTGACATTTGTAAGGCAATGCTGGCTAAAAACTAAGTTTCAGTAGGCTGGCCGGTTTGGGGAATCAATAGCGGAACCTCCTGTGTGATAAGCCCGTCTCATCTAGAGCTACATTACAATGAGCGACCGCATTCTTCATTCCGGCATTCGTACATCATACTATTATCTATAATATTAATTTACGACGGTTAAATTAACTTGACGAATAATATAATTAGTTGAGCACATAGAGACCGCGGTGTACTGGAACAGACTTCTAGAGCAGTAACTCACTATCTTTTTCATTTGCAAACTGACAAATAGCACAAAACAAAACAAAAAAAAAAATGTTTCACGAAATTAAATTAACTTTAAGAACGGAAGAGAATTCGGAAATTAATTATTGCATGATGATTAAAAATTTAATACATTGTTGGAATTATTTTGCTACTTTTAATAATTAAATTATTTGTTACCTTTTTACTGCTATCATATTATTAGTTGAAGTATTTATTTTATATTTAATAAAAAATGAATGTCCCCTTCATATTTTTGTGATTTATATTGGTTATAGTTATAATTAATTTTATCTAGTGATGTCATTTTAGAAATAAGTTAGAACCAATGTAATAATAATAATAATTTTTCCAACATACATTTAAATTACAGATTTTGGTACATTTTATTTTCATATTATAAAGTCCCATTAATATATCTGTTAATTATATTGGTTATAATTAATTTTTGCTAGTAATTTTAGAAACGAGTTAGAACCAATGTAATTGAACGAGCGTAGTGAGTTCTTTATTTCAGAGACTTGGGATTTGAAAAGTTTGTGTGTTTGTGTGTTTGTTTGTCCAACGATAACTGGAGTAAAAATTGACCANCGCACACGCACTCAGCGTCAAAACAGTTCCAATTGTCACCACTTGTACTAGAAATGACAATAACTCCCGGCCATCTTTACATAACCGTATTTAGGAGCACAGTCGTGCCCCCGCCAAGTCGAGCACAGCCGTGCCCCCGCCAAGTCGAGCATAGCCTTGCCGTCCTTACTAGAACCTACTCAAGGAACTCTGGTCACTCCTCTATTATTACTACGTTTTTATTAGCTTGCTTTCTTGTTTGTTTGTTTGTCCAGTACGGGGGTATCCGCAACTCTAGTATTGTAAAAGGTGTAAGACCACTAGCGCTGGTCGAACGTTTGACGGTTAAAATTGTAAACTACTTATGATCTTTTAATATTCCTCGAATTATTCTAAGATACAAATACTGGTTGTCAGACATTTTAAAAGAAAAAAAGAAAAAAAACAAAAAAAAACGAGCCACTGTGGCTGTAAGAGTTGCGCGATTGCTTCAAGTGTTTGAGATCTCGAGTTCGAAACTAGCAAACTAACAAGGTTTACGTCCTTGTACGTTTATATTTGTTTGTTTATTGTTGTTTCGCAGAGAGTTACAATTAAGAGGAGAAGATCTGCGTTAGCTAATTTCGACTATTTGTCAAAAGAATCCACCAAGGTCGCAACATATTTTCCCTTTAACAGGAGGGTGTCAAATTAGACCACGTAGGTTGGCCCATTGAGGCTGGGGAAGGGAGGAGGTATGAGTTGTGCACTTGATATGGTGGTGTGTGTGGAACTGTTACTTCGTGTCGTGGGAATTCCAACTACTGATAATGGACTTTGTGTCAGGGTAGAGTGCGCTATCCGCTCTGCGATACGTGTCTCTTCACAATAGATCTTTACGTATTAGCGGTATGTGTCTCCATCTTCTCTCATAAATTTGGTGTTACCATAAACAAATACTTGTATACGCATGCTCAAATGAAAGCAATGCAGCCGCAGAATGTTAAAAGATAAATTTTGGGCCATGAATTGTCACATTTGGGACCTACAATCAAAATTTCATCAAAATCGGAGGAGTAGTTTTCAAGATACGGCAGTTCGTAAAAATTTTGAACGATAGACATAATACTAAAAATGTTCCCCGACTAGAAATTTTCGAATAGCTGACATTTTTTTGAAAACCCCTCTTTTGGGACCTTGAAGGTGGAAATGCATCAACCCTAATTTTCTTTCTCCTTATTCTTGGCTTACGAGAGAGTAAAAAGAAAAAACCGTTGATTCGCACGTTTTAATTAAGTGCCGTGTCATGTACATAATCTTATAAATGACTTTATGTTGTTTTCAAGGTCCTTACACTACAGTGTCCTTATTCAGGAATTTCGATGAAATGAGACAAATATCTGTAAACCTACACAAACAAACACATATTAGTTTACATAGAATGTTTTTTTTAAACTCTGTTGGTTTATTAAAACTGGCTTTTCATGGAAATTCACTCGGAGATGGGATTTCCCAGTAAATTATCTTTCGTATTTTTCGCAAATTAATCTTATTAGTGAGCGAGAGAAAGAGAGAAAGCTTAGAGATGTATTTTTAGAATTTAATAAATCCTTTTTGGAAAATGTTAAACGAGAATTCCGCTTAGTACCAAATCGATAAAATATTTATTTAAGAAATCAAAGACTTTTTTTTATTCTTTTATATAAATTTTATTTATTTTTTAACGATGAAATGTGAAACGGGGAAATTCTAACGTGCTTGACTTTAAATCGTTAAAAACGTATCGCAAGGAAAAACTTGTTCAAACGTATTTTTTATTTTATTATCCCATTTTGCATATTCATTTCCATTAGTTACACATCAAAGAAATCTATATAAAAGAAACAAACATTCAATTTAAGCTTTAAAGTAACTAAGTACAGATTTTTTTTTTTTTTTTTTATAAATTAAATTGGTATTTTTAATGGACTATAATTGGAAGAAAGGTCAAATCAATATTTCCATGAAACCACAAAACACTGAATATATGTATGTATAAAGAAAATATAACTAAGCGGCTTGTACACTACACGTCCAAGCACGCCGTGCCAAAAATGGACGAAACGTACCTTTGCGAGGAGGTTTACGTGCATAGCATGGTCTGCAATGCTTGGGCCGATGACAATCAAAACGAGTCTGATTTTCGGCGCGCCATGCCATCCCGCCCCGTTCCAACGCCACATGCTAAGAGCGCAACATCTTTTGAGGCTATGTTTCGTTAGCTAACATCAAGAGATCTTGCTTGTATTTTTTTGACAATGAGTAATATATCCGTTCTTCTGTCTACTAATTGCTTGCCGTTATTTATTGTCGCTGCACAGAAATCACCATTGTTCGTGGAGAGTTAAGTGCAAGGTTGTCTTTCTTCTTCAACCAATTTTAGTCTATCTAGTATTTGCCTCCTATTCCGTTTCCTTGCCATTCATCTATCGCGTCAATGAACCAAACTGCTTAAGCTTTATTTTTCGTTACCACAGGTACAACTAGTCGTGTACACTAAAAAATCACAGTTTGAACACCGACATCTTGCACGTCACAGAGCGAACTGCGTTTACAGTGCGTAACGTAAGACGTATAGACGTACGTGCGTAACTGTAGCTCGGTGATTACATATATAAGTCTATTTGCTGAAACGGTAATGCGATATTTAGATTGTGAAAAAAAAAATCTACCTGAGCAAACCACGTGTCCGATAGTATATTGCCCTTTGTCTTGTACGATTCTACTGTGTGCCCTGCCTTGCTTCGCCTCAGTCTCACTGTGTGCCCTGCCTTGCTTCGCCTCAGTCTCACTGTGTGCCCTGCCTTGCTTCGTCTCAGTCTCACTGTGTGCCCTGCCTTGCTTCGCCTCAGTCTCACCGTGTGCCCTGCCTTGCTTCGCCTCACTCTCACTGTGTGCCCTGCCTTGCTTCGCCTCAGTCTCACTGTGTGCCCTGCCTTGCTTCGCCTCAGTCTCACTGTGTGTTGCCTAATCATTAATTCCTCTCGTTTATCGGGGTTAAATGCATTAGTGGAAGCGAAGGTTTTCTAGTAGTACTTATACCGGCCGCTAGTTTAAAACTAGCAATTCTAGCACTTATTCGCTTGGGTTTGTTTACTAAGTTTGTACGGAGTTGAGAAACTTGACAAAACGATGTTCCACTCAAAGGAATACGGGGTGATCAATATTAAGCCGAGTAAATCCAAGTGCATAGGCTTGGGAACGAACCCGTTACCTTCATTATCCGTTAGTAGAAGTGACCTTTGCCTTGCCCATCACCTCCAGTTTGAACCACAAGCGAAGCTCTAGTTGGACGCCACTAGTAGTGGAAGCACTAGAGTCGCACTTCGAATCCTTTGTCACGCCAATATTCCTCCGAAGATTAGTCATTGTTAAACTGAATAACCTTATCCACAAAGTTAAAAGAGTAAATGATGTTCAGTTTAGAGTTTACCAATTACTTTTTAAGTTTACACATTAAATGTGAATCTATTCTTCCGTACCTACGTGTAATTGACTTCTTCAGTACGTTTTCCCATTTTACAAGTTCAACGATAAAGTGTTCTTTTTACATTAACTGAACATCACGTAAAACAAATATTAAGGGCACAGTTTGGTTCACGTTTAACTCGGTTAGTTATCTTACTGTACAAGAAGATGACTGTTATTCCAGCGGCACAAATTGCCTCAAACTTGAAGACTGCCCTTCTAACGTTGTGTCGGTTAGTTTGTGCGAGGATGATGTCTAATAGTGTTAGACTTGATGTAAGGTTTGAGATCCGTGCCTCTCCGAGACTTTACGGTGAAGCCGCGGGAAGCACAAGTAGGTCGCATCCTTTCACTGGATCGCAACTTTCTACATTACTTTTTATATTTTTCCTGCAGATAATTTAATAAAATAACGGAGCTTGTTTTACCTGTTACAGCGCTATAACTTCTGTTTCACGGTAAATATTCGACTTTCTTTCGTTTCCATAATATTCTCAACAGTTTTAAACTGTAAATTTTCTACTTTTATTCTTTAAATTATTTACTTTCTAAACAAATTCTCTTTCTTTTGTGCCAGTGTTAGTACATCTATGAATCGCATTGTGTTAGTAATGAAGCAAAGCTTTCTTCACTTTTTCTATATGTTAAGCAGTTGAAAACAAGTAAATATTTTAGAAATAAAGATTTATCATAAGAGAAATCTTCTGAGACATTACATCATCCGTGACAATTTAGTTTTACAGATTCGATTATAACATTTTGTAATATACAACATTTTATAATCAGTCAGCACATTTACACAAACAGTCAGAGTAAAAACTATTAAAATCTCATACTGACTATTTCAAAGATCGTGGTCAATGTGGAGGAAGACTTTAAATTTTTAGTCAGCATGACCTGTCATACATACATTTAAAGGTATTTAAGAATATAAAAATCACAGGCAAGTACTTTCGTCCTAGTACTTTTTAGGGTTTTGTAGATGAGTAAGCATACCCATTATGTAAATTATGATTTCTTCTGAAAAATTATGATTTCTTGTCTTCGATCTCAAGAGTATCGGGTTCGATCCCCCGGGGGGTCACATGTTTTTTATCAGTAATAAACCAATAAGGAATGCAACATTTAAAAAAGCATATATATATATTTGTGTCCTACTCTTCAGCAGCTTTCATTTGATACCCAACTCAAAATTTAAAAAAAATAAAACTTTAGGCGTACTTCACTTTTTCGCGACTAAAATTGGCAATTTATGAAAATTTTGGATGAACTCCCGGAATTTTCATCGCGCCACATTAAAGTATTAGCATGAATTATTTCGAAATTTTAGCACCAGCCATTATATAGTGTTTGAGGGGGGGCAATTTTGGGTATATTTTGATTTTTTTTACCAATAAGGAAAGCAAAATTTAAAAAAGTATTCATATATTTGCAACCTACTGATCAGCAGCTTTCATTTGATACCCCACTCGAAAATAAAAAAATATATAAATTTTGGAGTTTACCACATTTTTTCGAATTGCGCATGCGCATATTTATTTTTAACTTTTGTGAATTTCTCCTGTGTTTGGGCCCGGAAGTTACGCCAGTGTTTCAAATTTCAGCTTTTTAGCTTAAACGGTTTGGGCGCTATGAACCAAAGAGCGACGGACGGACGGACACATCACCCTCGGCATAAGGGTTTTGAGAAGTATCTACAAAACCCTAAAAAGAGTAAATAATAAATTTCACATTGAATATTTTCTAAATAGCGAGTAACTGTAAGGACAACCAAATGAAGACTGTAATGGACATGGCAAGTTTTGCTATTATTTAACTTTATATTTTCAAGATAGTTGCTCTTATGGTGGACGACCAAAGAAAAGTTTCTGTCTGAATATAATCAATAATTTGCTGCATAATCAGGCGAGTGAAGCTAATCTGCAAAATCATTAAAATAAAATAAAAAAATAAATAATAAAGATAATCTACAATCTGCGGTATTATCAGGGTATCGAAGCAAATCTGCAAAATCTGTAAACTAAAGTAGCTCTACAATGCAAGGAAAATATAAGTCCTAATTTGTAGATTCAAATTTGTCATCTTTATTTTAAAGATTTGGCGGATTTGCTTCGCTCCCCTGTTTATTTAGTCTAGACAGGCGAGTGCAACAATAACTTTATTAAATAAACATTTTGTACAAATGCATTATAAACAGAGAATTGTACGGGAGTTCTGTATGCAGCTGCAGCGCATCACTGGCCAAGTTTGATGTTGTATTGTCGGTACTTTGGGTGATGATACAGACAGACTTGCGCAGCGATGTATGAAAGTCTTGGTCTAACGCATCCTACAAATCAAATATTTTTTTGTGAGCCCGTTTATAAAGCTTCGATATGAATGCATGATACGTAATTACAAGATAAAAAGAACTTTTTATATTCCAGATTTTTAAATTTTCTGTCTTCTATATATATAAAATCCAAATACCATTCACTGACACATCACGATATCTCTGAAACCACTGGACCTACGACCATGAAATTTTTTAGGTGTGTTCCTCTTACCTCCTAGGTGCTCGGTAAGAAATATTTTAAAAATCCGTCATCTTGATTCAAGATGGCGGCCATTTCTATACAAAATTTGACAAGACGATATCTCCGGAACAAATTGCACTAGAACCTTTAAATTTAGAAGTGAGTTTCGTAGAAAAGCTGTTTAAGAGAAAAGTAATTGTTCTTAAGTACAGTTTTATTTTACTTTCATTTAGAAGAGGTAGAGTTAAAATGGAAATTTATATCTATATCTCTATATGTATATAAAAGTCAACATTATGTGTGTACATATGCATAGTCTTTTATACAAATCTACAGTTTTAGTCCGATCTCGATGAAAATTTGCACACTTGACCTTCAAAGCAAGGGGAAGGTAACTGTTTACACGAATTATCGAACTATAAATTTTGGTTCAAATATGTACGGGCTACAAGTAATGAATACCCTTCATCTTCATGATGCATATCGTTGAAATGCTCTTTAAGGCCCAATGCACACAGAAGAGGCGAGAGGCGGAGGCGCGGCGCGAGCGAGGTGCAGGCGCGGCGTGGCGCACGCCTCCGCCTCTCGCCTCTTCTGTGTGCCTTGGGCCTAAGAGTACAGTAATTGTTATTATGTACAGTTTAGTCATATTTTCATTTAGGAGGGGGGTAAATTTAGGATATTTGCAAATTATCTTGTCCAAGAGGAGGGGGATATAAGTAGTAGGGATAGATTCTAGATATTCTCGCATAGTAAAATAATTTGTATGCTTTCCTGGTAGTTTATAAACTTATCAAACATAAAAACACTCCGTAGCGAAGCACGGGTATCCAGCTAGTAAATCATAAATTTGAAACCCGTCAAAATGAAGATCGTAAATATGGGTCATGTCAAAACAAATAAAATAACTTAAGGATCTTTTCGGAATCCACATAGCAAAATTTGCTGAAAATATATTAAATTCTGCTGAATGATTAAAAGTATTAAATTAATTCATTACCGTCGTGTTCTGAGCTATTCTAAATGTCTAGCTACTCGGGAAGTTAGTTAAAAAATCGATTGCAAGATGCGTGCACTGGACAAACAAGAAAGCAAGCTAATAAAAACATAGTAATAAAAAAAGAAGTGTTAATGTTTAAACAGTCGTTAATGTCTAAAACCGGATAAAGTTTGTATTTTTTGAAAGGAAATACTTTTATTTTTGGTGGAAACTGAGTTTAAATAAAAATTAATAATTTCAATAATCTATTAAATTTGTTACTAAGTAAATAAAATTATATATTTTATATTNTTTATCATATTTCCATTTTTAAAATGCTTTTAACCACTTGGGCGAGTTATGACAAGCCGTGTTTTTTTTAGCATATTAGCCTTAATTTAATGGAAAAAACTTTCAACTCAAAATTCATATTCATCATATTACACAATATTGGTCGTAGTTAGTTTCGAGCTAGATAAAATTCCCATTAATAATTGAGCGCCTCTTAGAGGTAGCGAGCTTTCATTCTAAACATCGTTAGTTAGAACTCTTAACATTAACGTTTTTAAGGGATAAAGAAGAAAGTCGAAAAACCTTTAAAAATTAACATAACCTTTTTATTTTTATTTTATGTCTTTATTTTTGAATCTGAAATATAGTTGTACACGAGGAAATCTAATGTCTCTTCGAGAATGTTATAAATTATGTAACGTTATTTTTATTTGGTAAAATTCAATTTGTAGAATACGCAATATTGGGTTATTGTCCGTGACTCTGATCTCCGCTCTGTAGGTCAGAACTGGTGCAGCGTACTTCCCATGTTTTCTTAGCTTGGATGCTAATATCAGATCTAAAAAAGTGTCTAGAAATATTAAAAACTTTTTTCAAGTTCGGGTAACTGGTTACTTGTTGATTCTGTTTTCGTCGTTTAGGTTCGACAGGCAAGTCCGAGGTTCCTATTAATTTGAAACGTCGATGTGTCTCGTTAATGCTATTGAATCTTTTAAAAAAACCCAACACGATAATTTGAAAGTTTTAAGTAATCACTAGAACTCGGAGCCCCTAATAATCAGTATTTGAAAACAAGGGCTAACTGGTTATTTCTTTATATACGGAAGTACGTCGTGTTGGGTGATAAGTAAAGAAGAGTACAAATATATATTCAGTTTAGATTTTGTACTACAACAAAAATACAGCACAAAATAAAATCACAGTTTTTCTTTGTTAAAAACAAAGTACCGGTGCGGAAATGCCTCACATGACTTCCATGAAATGTTGCCGTGTCAATACGCGAGCAAGAGAGAACTCCGTATAAACTACATCATACAAACAGCTAATATTGATTATAGTTTTGCAACCAAAATAATTTAAATGTAAGCTCATAAATAATGGTTCCTGGCATCTGCTAGTGCGGGCCTCAGTTATCTAAGACTGGTTCCATGCAGATGATTTCATCATTTATACATGCAGTTCAGATTTATTTGATGGATAATAATTATAAATTTAAATAACTATAACTACTGACTACCATTTTTTACTTTTCCTCACTACCTATAGTAGGAAAAGTATTGTTTTCACCAACATTTTTTAAAATATATTTTTAATTAGAGATTAATCAAGTAATGTTTTCTTTCTGTTGCAGGTAATGGCTCTATAGATCTTTTATTTCGTATCTCGAGTAACTACAGGTAACATTTCCACCATATTAACTTCAATTCCAAGGTGAGCACTTCCTATGTCCGGTGATAGGAAGCTATGTGCCACACTAATTGGCCGACTTTTTTACCTCATCATTTTTAATCAGAATGTTTTAAACAAATAGACTAAATATTATAAAAGTTCTTTATCAAATAATATACTTACATTACATAATTACAAATATAATTATGTAATGTTATGATAACATTTTATCCTGTTTAAAATAATAAAGTTAGTTAATATTCAGCGTTTTTAAAGAAATCGGTTAATTTCTAATCTCCTACCACGTATGTAAAACACGGATTATGTGCCATTTAAAAGATAAGACTTTTTAGGACACACATTCTATTCTGCTCTGTTGTCCGCTACAGAGAGATGCCATGGTTAGGACACACATTCTATTCTGCTCTGTTGTCCGCTACAGAGAGATGCCATG
>KZ651285.1:647314-672398 GCA_001010745.2 Gerris buenoi
ATATATATATATATTTATATATTTATAGATTAAAGGCAAAGTGGGAAAATATTTGATGAATTTTGCAAGTTATTTGCCTGATGCTCGTAGGATTTTGGAAGCATGTTTTATTTAAAGAAGTTTAGTAATAAATAACTTTTTGCTTCTTCTGCCCCATTTTTTCCGAGCTGATAAATTAGTCTGAAGAATAATTTGTCACAAGGCTGATACAATAACCACCCAGGTTTCCCTCCCCCCAGCAGGGGGGTTGTCTGCTTCCCTCGCCCCTCTTTTTTTTTTTTTTTTTTTTTTTTTTTGAGGGCGGTAAAACAATATTTATAATGGCTGAAAATGAATGTTGTTGCTCATTTGTTCCGTGTTTTTACTGAGGATGTGAAAAGTTGTTTTTTTTTATTACGATTTATGTTTTATAATAAAGACAAATGTGGGTTTAGACTCTACATTATTCAGAAAAAAATTGGATCAACATCAATTTCTACTTGTTCCTGTAGTAGAAACAATATTTTGCGTTGCTTACTTACAACAATTATTTAGTAAAGGACAAAAGGGCGTGGTTTAAGAAATCCCTGTCACTAGTGTACATGATTTACCGTTTTCAAAAGAAATCGAATAGAAATATGAAGTTGTATTTTACTCGATTATTTCATTTCATTTATATAATTGTAATGTTTTGAAGAAATTATAATTACCAGAATAATATATGTAAATAAATAGCTGTTGATATTCAGTTGACATAAGTTTATTTATTGGAATCTCTCTTACTACGTATGTAAAACACGGATTATGTGCTTCCTAAAAGACAAGACTTATTAAATGCGGTCACAAATATTATTCTGCACTGGTGTCCGCATCAGAAAGGTTCTTCAGTTTTTTCCGTACTCTTTTCTGTTTCATGTATTACATATGCACCTGAATGCTGTTATTTCCGCCTTTCTCCCAGCTTAATTATAAATAAATATAGCATATAAATAATAAATTATTATTTTTCATACTGTTACAATTTACACGCAAGTAATTCGCACTGGAAATTTCTAAAAACAAATCTGTTGGGTTGGTCAATTTATTTCCGAAGAGTTTACTCAGTCAGGCGCCCACTTGCGATTAATAATCAGGCGATTGTTTAGTCGCGTAAATAGAACACGTGGTTTTAAATTGGAATGCACCCATATGCGACTAAAAGATCGCGGCGATTAAAAAAACGCAACCAGACCCATGTTTGAGGCGACTCGTTGACAGGCATGAAATAGCACACACTAAAGCGACAGCGATTTTTAAGTCGCAGTGACAAGAAATCGCATGTGGGCGCCTAGCCTTAACGTGCAACGTCCTCTATTTCACGAAAATTGAATGCCAAAAATTTAAAATGCAGGATCCTTTGTGTAAAAATTTTTGGGTTATTTCTGTCCCATTCAACTCGTAGTAAGCAGTCTCATTGAGGAGAACATATTAACCCGTTTTAGTGTTTTCCATTTAATATGTGCTTTGACTTTTCCTATTTAAGTTGCATTTAATTATCACTGAACATCGTTTCAAATTGTATCTTTACAATGACTGCTCGGGTATACTCGGGTATACTCGGGAGCGTTAATTACATCAAGACGAGACGCGTCGGCAATATTTATCGGCTTCGATCGTGTTTGTGCTTATTAAGTCTTCGTGTCTGGTTACGATATAGTAAGATGACGTCGTGTTCGTAGTACGCCTCGGCTGTATATTACTTTAATTTCCTCGTATTTCGATAACGATTCCATTATGAAAGTAGGGGGGGTAACGATGACATTAAACAGAGACCCATAAATTTGAGAGCGAGTCGCCTCGACCGTGCTCGGGGTCTTTTGTCTGGGAATTAATGATGATTCCCCGTATGGTAATAAGACCTCCTTTGCGTCGCCACGGTAATTAATCATATTTAAGGACCAGTGTAGCTTTTCTACACCCTCGGTCCCGCATTAAATTTATGGACAGACCGTCGCACCCAAACCACTTTCACAACTCTGTTTGTCTTTACACTGTTACCCGTGACACTTCGATGCTTTATTAGATTTAAGACAATAATCGCGGAGAAACTTTAAAAGTGTATACGATGGCAAAACGCGTGGTTTGTAAATATACGCTCGAAACTAAGCGTTTTAAAAGTAAAAAATATCGATTTGTAACTGTGCTAAGGAAAACAAGCGAGTTGTTTTTCCTTCTCATTGTGGGTTTTATTGCAGACCGTTGCATTTAACGATATGTGCGGCAGTGTGATGTCGTTTGCATTTAATAATTCATTTGAAAGAAATCGGCGACATCAAAGGAACTTTCGTACGAAGATAAATAGAGGACGGAGTATTGAGGTTGATTCTTTGTACTGAATCAATGAGGTCTCTTCTATTGTTATCGCATGAGTATTTTTTCTTCTTTCTACGTAACCTGTTTGAACGTAAACTGAACTAAAAGAAGATAAATCTTGATTCAGACTCAGACAACATGCGTTATGGTTATCTTCTCAAACTGCTTAGGTAAACAATCATTAGTATAATAAAGAAAATCTGTTGGAACTAAACTTGTTAATATACTTGCATTGTAAGTTCTTACTTGCAGCGCTTTATTTCTTTATCATAAGTTTACTCTGGTAGACCCAACTCCAATTATTTTCGTCAGAAGTTTTTAACTTCTAACCTTACTCTGTTTGCTCAATTTGATTACAAATGGATGTAACATTGTTTTTTTTAAATATGGGTGCTTGCGCTCGGAAGACATAGATCATAAAGCAGAAGTAGGTGTTTGGAAGTAGCCCGGGGAGCCTTGTGTCGCGTCAATTCCACTCAACCCAAGCCACAGGCCGGATTGATACCAAATCACAAAACCTTTCACTTATGATATGAGTAAAGAGTAGGTCGATATTGTATACAGTACAATTTTATATTAGACTATTTATCGGTACTAGTATTAAAAATGACATACCATAATAGGCTACATAAGGAAGGCTATGAATTTCCGACGTTTCGCTTCCACTACTGGAAGCATCTTTAGAGGTTTGGTGCATCGTGTTGTCAACTGGAAGCAACCAAAAGATATTATGACCACGTAGATCTGGAATTCCTGGGGTGTTCCTTGAGTCGGGTTTATCCTGTTTCGGGATCATGTAATGATAAAGAGGATAATGCCTGGGTGAGTAACGGAAGCGAAACGTCGGACTTGACACCCCGAGTGACGCGAAGTTGAGCGGAATAGCGCAAGTGTTGATTACGAGTGAAGCCGCGGTGGCCCACGCACCAAGTGTTGATACCGTACTTGAAGCTGTAGCGGGAGGATGCTTATCCCCCTCGCAAGCCCTCGTCCTACATCCTGCGTGTCCTGTATTTGTTCTTTTTTTCAAGCGTGCATGCAGGAAAAAAGCTGTTTTGTATGGGTTTTTTGCGCTCGTATAAAGGATTTTTTTTTGTGAGTAACGGATTCCAAGTTTGATGCCCCAGTATAGATATGCAGAGGAGGCGCTGCTCGGCCGAAGAGACCGCATTTGTATTCATCTCTTGTTATCCCGTACCTTGCCCCCCCCTCCCCCCTGATATTTTTTTCATACATTTTCTTTCCTTTTTCTCCTACACTATCTTTCCTTTTTGCCACCTTTTCACGTATTTAAATATCCCGCAAAAACCAGAAGAGAGCGTAAAAAAAATAACTATCTGATTTTGTTTTTTCCCCTTTATTTGTACGTATCTAGTATCTTAACTGTTACATATTATTATGATAATGTGATACACACGAGTTGGTTTTCCCTCATTTTTTTTGTTACGGTCGGCACTTCCGCGATAAAGAAAATATATGTAATAGATATATAAATTGAAGAAAAACTGGTTTTTTATTTAGAAAATTAAACCCTTGGAACTATAAGGAAGCGCAGCTAAATATTATGTGATGTTTGTTCAGTTGTTGTCCGCATCGAGTACAGACATTTTACATAAAAATGTTGTTTAATTTCCTTTGTTTAAATTATTATTGATTCAAACATATTTGATTTGAACTTTTCTTGGTTGAATCAACTCTTAATCTACTTTATTGTTAGTTTTGTTCAAACTCTCTCAAACTATTTTCCTTTCCTATGAATTTATTCCAAGCTCTAACCAACACTAATTCCCATTGTTAGAAGTTTTTTAACTCTTAGCTTTTATTATTTTATTAAAAAACGCCTTTCTTATTTGANATATATAAACACTTTAAGGGACACGTTAGATGTACATAGTATAATACATTGGCTTATATTCACGTAGTAAAATATGGTAGTTGAGCTGATTTAAACAAGGGATATATTAAGGAGAGATTTGTGGTCCAGAGAGATTTAGGCCTCAAATAAACTCTCTTTGGACTGTTATGTTAAAAATATGGAAATTTTATTTGTTCGACACAGAACGAAGGGAAAAGAAATCTCCGGAATGGAATAGTTCACCAAGAAAAATATAAAAATATATCTCTCCTCATGGGGGGACCGTACCTAGATTATTTTATAAGTTTAGACTTTGAGTCTCTGATCGTTATTATTTATTTATTTATTATTCGGAGTTACTGACATTAACGTTTTCCCTCATTTTTTTTGTTACGGTCGGCACTTCCGCGATAAAGAAAATATATGTAATAGATATATAAATTGAAGAAAAACTGTTTTTTTATTTAGAAAATTAAACCCTTGGAACAATAAGGAAGCGCAGCTAAATATTATGTGATGTTTGTTCAGTTGTTGTCCGCATCGAGTACAGACATTTTACATAAAAATGTTGTTTAATTTCCTTTGTTTAAATTATTATTGCTTCAAACAAATTTGATTTGAACTTTTCTTGGTTGAATTAACTCTTAATCTACTTTATTGTTAGTTTTGTTCAAACTCTCTCAAACTATTTTCCTTTCCTATGAATTTATTCCAAGCTCTAACCAACACTAATTCCCATTGTTAGAAGTTTTTTAACTCTTAGCTTTTATTATTTTATTAAAAAACGCCTTTCTTATTTGATGATTCTGGTAATGATAATTTTGCATTTGATATTGGAAAGAACAGCTGATTGTTTATCATTACTTCGCCTCCTATAACCCTCCATTATTTTATTGAACATTTTCTAACTCTAATTGATTGGATATTTGTTATTTTCCTCTGACCAACTCTAACTCCCTTAATCAGAAGCTTTTTATTTACAGCTCTAACTAACTCTATTTCCTTTGTCGTTAATATACTGCTAGCTCTAACCTACTCTTATCCAGGGATCACTTCAAGACGCAGGCGACGCGACGCAGGGCAGGGCAGCACAGTTTGCTGGGCTGTCTGCGTGCTAGATTCGATAACCTATTAAAGTTTCATACAAATCCGTCGANTTCTCGAAAACACAGAAAAAAGACAATATTTCCCATACTTTATCCTAAACACACTGTATCAACTTTACGAAAGAAATGAAACGGCTAAAGTACATTGGTAATACAAAATGAACTAGACCTTAGCTTTTTTTTTTAAAAAAAAGAAAAAAAATGCAGACCATTCATAAAGTATTAATTCAAAGATCGAGGAAACGAGATTATGGATAGTATAACTTAAAAAAGGTTCAATGAACGACTAATCATTATTCAACTTTTTAATGAATGATTTTTCTGTGCAAAGCGACAATTAAAATATAAAGTAAGGTATGAAAGTCAGCAAATAAAAGTCGAGGGAGAGAGAGAGAGAGAGAGAGATGGAGGATTTAACAGCTATTTTCCGGTGGATTTTCAGCGGTTCATGAAGAGAAACAGTTCGCTTCGTGAACACCGCGTCGGGCAGAATCGGTCACGAGGAACCTAGTACCGGGAACGACTACCCGAGCGAAACACAAACCATTCCACTCCAAGCAGAGAAAAAACGAAATCAATCGAGTCATGCTTTAATAGAGAAACAGATAATATTGAAAGAACCGGGAAATCGTTCTGCCTCCACAAGTTTTATTGTATTAATTTATCAGCTGCGCTTGGCTCTGTAGTGGGTTCCCATCGCTAATTCGTGCCGTCGCATCTTGTTGTTTTGCTTTCTTTTCCCAGCTTCTCTTATACTTAGTACGTTATAGATAAGGTTTTGTGACGACGCGGAAATTCGATTTCTAGATTTGAATAGAATCAAGAAAGTGGTTTTAAAAAGTGTCTGTAGACGCGTGCAGCCTGAATAGATACTGGATAGGTTTCCCTGAAAGTTCACCCACATTTAGAAAAATCTTGCTCGCGAGCGACGAGAAATCAAATTTATAGATTTAAATGATTCCATCGATATCGATTTAATAAAAATAAATTTTTAGTCCATTTAAACACGAACTCATTTAGCCATGTAAGTCGTAATTCACGGAAAAACACATAGTTAAAATTTGTATTCTGATTTGTCCAATTGATATTTTTATTTATTTATACTTGAGGGCTCTCGCACTCTGGCCTCTACTCGCTTCGCTCGTAGAAAAGCGGCCGCTGCCTTGAACCTTCGTACAATTTGACAATATGATAATTTGACAATTGGACACATTTGTTTGTTTACAACAATTTTTAATAATATAGATAGATATAGTTTTCTATTGGTTGTATATGACCTAGTTGTCTGACACCCTGATAGTAAATAAATTTAAAAAAATATAGTTTTCTAGATACTGTACAAGGGACAAACCAAATCTACGTTTTCTGTGTAGTTTATTGCAATCAGATATAAAGCGAGGAAGTGGGTTTAATATAATATTTTGGAAGATTCGGAGACGAAAAAGTCAAAAATATGTTTTACATTATGTTAAAAATATGTTTAACATATCGACGAAGTCATCTCTCGTGTAAAAATATCTTATAATATCATCTTTCTGTAAACCGAACCGGATTTGTAGATTTTCCAAGATTTCTCGTTTTAGATAATGTATTTGATAATAATATAATAAGGTAATGGAAAGCATTTTCTTGCAAAATGGAACCGTCCTCCCACTATGAGACTATTTTATCTTGTGTCGTGGTTTTTTTAAAACTATAATTTTCAACGATAAAAAAGAGATAAATAATACTAGCCGCATAAAAGCTATTACATTTGCAAAACATAACAATAATATATAAATTATTACGTAATGATAAATACAGATGGTTATTTATATAAATTATAGTAATTACTTGACAATTAATTGAATTTTATCTTTNTGTAATTGGAAGAATGTGACGCTGAATAATTGTCCTCTGAGCTCGAGATATTCATGTTATGTTTTTGCCGACTCACCGTCCGTAAATTGTTCAGTATTTTAAGGGTCGGAGTAAACGATTTACAGTTTTGATTTCAAGTTGTTGGGCTTTATCCAAAGTCTTAAAAGGAAAAGCATAACTCTTATTCATACTAGATTTATTTTTATGTATTTCAGTCGAGTTTATATTTTCATTTTTATTTTTCTTCGTAGGGGCTCTTTAGATATATATTATGATGACATCGTCAAAAGGAAATGCTGAAGGTGTATTTGTGTGAACCGGATCGGTTTTGGACATAACTCGGCGGGGCTTACATTTGTCGACGTCTATGTTGGCATACTTAGAGAGCATGTTGTGCAAGCAGGGGTAAGTAAGTCGGCTGCACATTTCAATGCCCCGGGAGAGAGGGGGGGGGGGGGTGTTTATCCTGCACGGGGACTTAGCTAGCTGGAGGCAAGTCCTGCTTGACTAAACCAGCTGTTTGTCAGTGACTTTACCCGAGGAATGTTCTGCTTTCAATAGACGCTGCATGATACACGATCCACCTCGTCCTATAATACGCCTTTATAGCAGACTCGTAAATATCCTTCCCTTCAGCTTACCTCTACAAAATTTACTATTAGAATAGACTTCCGTGCCACAGGGCTTTCTCAATACACTTGAAATATAGCACTTTGTCGACTTCTATTTTATNTGTTTGCCGGCCCCCTGGTATCTGCCATGAGCTGTAGTCGACCTGTAGAAGAGAATTTGATGGAGATGTTTGCCGGCCCCCTGGTATCTGCCATGAGCTGTAGTCGACCTGTAGAAGAGAATTTGATGGAGATGTTTGCCGGCCCCCTGGTATCTGCCATGAGCTGTAGTCGACCTGTAGAAGAGAATTTGATGGAGATGTTTGCCGGCCCCCTGGTATCTGCCATGAGCTGTAGTCGACCTGTAGAAGAGAATTTGATGGAGATGTTTGCCGGCCCCCTGGTATCTGCCATGAGCTGTAGTCGACCTGTAGAAGAGAATTTGATGGAGATGTTTGCCGGCCCCCTGGTATCTGCCATGAGCTGTAGTCGACCTGTAGAAGAGAATTTGATGGAGATGTTTGCCGGCCCCCTGGTATCTGCCATGAGCTGTAGTCGACCTGTAGAAGAGAATTTGATGGAGATGTTTGCCGGCCCCCTGGTATCTGCCATGAGCTGTAGTCGACCTGTAGAAGAGAATTTGATGGAGATGTTTGCCGGCCCCCTGGTATCTGCCATGAGCTGTAGTCGACCTGTAGAAGAGAATTTGATGGAGATGTTTGCCGGCCCCCTGGTATCTGCCATGAGCTGTAGTCGACCTGTAGAAGAGAATTTGATGGAGATGTTTGCCGGCCCCCTGGTATCTGCCATGAGCTGTAGTCGACCTGTAGAAGAGAATTTGATGGAGATGTTTGCCGGCCCCCTGGTATCTGCCATGAGCTGTAGTCGACCTGTAGAAGAGAATTTGATGGAGATGTTTGCCGGCCCCCTGGTATCTGCCATGAGCTGTAGTCGACCTGTAGAAGAGAATTTGATGGAGATGTTTGCCGGCCCCCTGGTATCTGCCATGAGCTGTAGTCGACCTGTAGAAGAGAATTTGATGGAGATGTTTGCCGGCCCCCTGGTATCTGCCATGAGCTGTAGTCGACCTGTAGAAGAGAATTTGATGGAGATGTTTGCCGGCCCCCTGGTATCTGCCATGAGCTGTAGTCGACCTGTAGAAGAGAATTTGATGGAGATGTTTGCCGGCCCCCTGGTATCTGCCATGAGCTGTAGTCGACCTGTAGAAGAGAATTTGATGGAGATGTTTGCCGGCCCCCTGGTATCTGCCATGAGCTGTAGTCGACCTGTAGAAGAGAATTTGATGGAGATGTTTGCCGGCCCCCTGGTATCTGCCATGAGCTGTAGTCGACCTGTAGAAGAGAATTTGATGGAGATGTTTGCCGGCCCCCTGGTATCTGCCATGAGCTGTAGTCGACCTGTAGAAGAGAATTTGATGGAGATGTTTGCCGGCCCCCTGGTATCTGCCATGAGCTGTAGTCGACCTGTAGAAGAGAATTTGATGGAGATGTTTGCCGGCCCCCTGGTATCTGCCATGAGCTGTAGTCGACCTGTAGAAGAGAATTTGATGGAGATGTTTGCCGGCCCCCTGGTATCTGCCATGAGCTGTAGTCGACCTGTAGAAGAGAATTTGATGGAGATGTTTGCCGGCCCCCTGGTATCTGCCATGAGCTGTAGTCGACCTGTAGAAGAGAATTTGATGGAGATGTTTGCCGGCCCCCTGGTATCTGCCATGAGCTGTAGTCGACCTGTAGAAGAGAATTTGATGGAGATGTTTGCCGGCCCCCTGGTATCTGCCATGAGCTGTAGTCGACCTGTAGAAGAGAATTTGATGGAGATGTTTGCCGGCCCCCTGGTATCTGCCATGAGCTGTAGTCGACCTGTAGAAGAGAATTTGATGGAGATGTTTGCCGGCCCCCTGGTATCTGCCATGAGCTGTAGTCGACCTGTAGAAGAGAATTTGATGGAGATGTTTGCCGGCCCCCTGGTATCTGCCATGAGCTGTAGTCGACCTGTAGAAGAGAATTTGATGGAGATGTTTGCCGGCCCCCTGGTATCTGCCATGAGCTGTAGTCGACCTGTAGAAGAGAATTTGATGGAGATGTTTGCCGGCCCCCTGGTATCTGCCATGAGCTGTAGTCGACCTGTAGAAGAGAATTTGATGGAGATGTTTGCCGGCCCCCTGGTATCTGCCATGAGCTGTAGTCGACCTGTAGAAGAGAATTTGATGGAGATGTTTGCCGGCCCCCTGGTATCTGCCATGAGCTGTAGTCGACCTGTAGAAGAGAATTTGATGGAGATGTTTGCCGGCCCCCTGGTATCTGCCATGAGCTGTAGTCGACCTGTAGAAGAGAATTTGATGGAGATGTTTGCCGGCCCCCTGGTATCTGCCATGAGCTGTAGTCGACCTGTAGAAGAGAATTTGATGGAGATGTTTGCCGGCCCCCTGGTATCTGCCATGAGCTGTAGTCGACCTGTAGAAGAGAATTTGATGGAGATGTTTGCCGGCCCCCTGGTATCTGCCATGAGCTGTAGTCGACCTGTAGAAGAGAATTTGATGGAGATGTTTGCCGGCCCCCTGGTATCTGCCATGAGCTGTAGTCGACCTGTAGAAGAGAATTTGATGGAGATGTTTGCCGGCCCCCTGGTATCTGCCATGAGCTGTAGTCGACCTGTAGAAGAGAATTTGATGGAGATGTTTGCCGGCCCCCTGGTATCTGCCATGAGCTGTAGTCGACCTGTAGAAGAGAATTTGATGGAGATGTTTGCCGGCCCCCTGGTATCTGCCATGAGCTGTAGTCGACCTGTAGAAGAGAATTTGATGGAGATGTTTGCCGGCCCCCTGGTATCTGCCATGAGCTGTAGTCGACCTGTAGAAGAGAATTTGATGGAGATGTTTGCCGGCCCCCTGGTATCTGCCATGAGCTGTAGTCGACCTGTAGAAGAGAATTTGATGGAGATGTTTGCCGGCCCCCTGGTATCTGCCATGAGCTGTAGTCGACCTGTAGAAGAGAATTTGATGGAGATGTTTGCCGGCCCCCTGGTATCTGCCATGAGCTGTAGTCGACCTGTAGAAGAGAATTTGATGGAGATGTTTGCCGGCCCCCTGGTATCTGCCATGAGCTGTAGTCGACCTGTAGAAGAGAATTTGATGGAGATGTTTGCCGGCCCCCTGGTATCTGCCATGAGCTGTAGTCGACCTGTAGAAGAGAATTTGATGGAGATGTTTGCCGGCCCCCTGGTATCTGCCATGAGCTGTAGTCGACCTGTAGAAGAGAATTTGATGGAGATGTTTGCCGGCCCCACTGGTGAGCTCTTCCCATTTTAAATCATATTTGCCGCTATGAAGTCGTACCAAAGCTGCCAATTCTAAAACCAACTTTGTTGTTTCGTCAAATTTTGAGCTCTATGTTTAAGAAGTTACCGCCTCCTTATGAATTAAATAAAATAACATTTGCACATGTCCCGTTACTTCTTACCTGTAATAACCAACCCTAGCAATGTAAATTATTATTGAATAAACTTTTTCAACCGAGATTTTGTCCGACTTTTACTTATTATTTGTAACAACTCTCAACACGCAAGTTGCTTTACCAATATAACAATAACAACTTACCCCATAGTGGGTTAGGTTGTTACAAGTTATGTTATCTGAGATTATAAACCCTACGATATGATACGTTACTATTGTTAGCCGAAAAAAATGAATTGAGGTTGCCAACAGTTTTAAAGAACTAATTTTAAATTACTTTCTCAAAACATATATGGCATGGCCAAATAACGATAAATTTAATGAAGTATAACAACCGGCCCCGGTCGAGACCACACTTTCGTTATCTGAAAGGCATCACTGTCTAGAAATGTTGAATTTGGAAACACGAAACATTTTCAGAAAAATCCCAGTGTTGCCGTTACCTTAAGCTCGGAAGCAAATTTGTGTTTTCGGCCATTTTAAAAACTTTAAATGTAGTTTATTTTATTACCAATGAAACGATAAATTCGCTTTTGAATAAATTATAGACGGGAAAATTAAATTAGACGGGGAAGAAAAAATATAAAGAAATAGTGTGCGCACATAGCTTGCTCGCGTACTATTTCGTACGATTTAGTGATGTTATGGTTTTTCTACCCATATTACTGTAAAGTTTATTATATTCCCCTCCCCCGGTTTAAATGAATAAAAGTATCACTTAAGCAACATTACGAAGGTTGAATGTTATACGGATCCAACAGTGGGCTAATTATCACCTAAATAGACCGTCCCGGAACCTTAAATATTTTACTTAGCTCTTTATATATAAAACTAAGAGTGACAGTGACTGACTCATCACTAATTCTCCTACTTCCCATTGACATAGAGATTTTAAATTTGTTACATAGATAGAGTGTACCATAAATAGAAAAGTAAGGTCATTTTGATATCGATATATGGCCGCCATATTGAATTATAGCCGCCATCTTGGATTTATTCACATTCTATTATCTCAGCTTCTAGGGGACCTAGAGATCTGAAATTTGGTTCATAGACCTATAATAGCTAAAGGTAGCTAAAGAAGAAAATTAAAGGTACTTCCACTTCACCATATGGCCGCCATATTGGATTTAATCAGATACTATTATCTTAGCTTCCAGTGGACTTAAAGATCTTAAATTTGTTACATATACTTATTGTAAAAAACTACTAACTAAAATTGAAAATTTAAGGTAGTATAAAATAGAATAATTGAAAATGCATAAAAAAATAATATAACCCACTTTTACTAAAATACGAAATTATGTAAGAATAAAGATATATTCATTATATTGCTTTAATTATTATTTACACACAGCGCCAACTTTTAGACGGATAAGGTGCGCGAAGCGAACAGATCCGGCTAGTTTATTATGTAATGTTATAATTATTATATCTCGGTAAATGAGTTTATACAGTAAAGCCAATATTTGATTACTTAATATTCGATTAGAGGTTTGATTTGAAATTACATGGACATTATAGAAACCAGGATGAGTTTGTTTTAACGTTATCAAACAAAACATTTGCTGAAACTGTTTACTTGCGCTGTTGACTGCAAACTCCCGCTTCTTACTTGTTCTTATGAGATAAACAGGACTCTACAGAAGTACGAAATAAAAAAAAACCTTTTATCAATTGATTATTTCATGGCTCGTTCATTTTATCGAATTTTAAACTGAGTCTGAGCCAGAAGTTAACAACAGAGACAACTTTTTTAGCGCGGACTTGTGTAGAAAACAGTTATTTGTTTAAAATTTTTACGCTACACATTTTCAACTTCTTTACATAAAAAAGTACGAACTTTTTTTTATTGGTATCTGTTTTTATTTAATAAAAAAGTACAACAAATTCCAAACTAAAAGTTAGGTTTTTACTTCGTATCGTCTGTTGCACGGAGTTTTAGCATTGACAATATTGAACGTTAATTTTCCTGCGCACAAACCGTATCTCCTTTTATTTCCTTTTTTTTAAACAATCAGTAAACTAGACGTTCTTTTGTGTGATGTTAACTGTCGTCGACATGAGTTTATTGCATATCTCTGTAGAGTTTTTTCGCTGCGATTATTTGAAAACAAAATAAAAAACGGTATGAGGGACATTGTTGTCAATAACGAGAATGAATTCGCAGTCTGAAATAAATCTATAAATATCGTGCAATCCAATTTGAACCAATTCACGTAATAAATACTAAATATACTGTAAATTAATACGATATCCACTCGATCAGTATTACAAATAATAAGAATTACTTCAACCTCTACTTATAATTATATTATTTGATCAATATTAGAAATAATAAGAATAAATTTAAAATTGAATCATCAATATTATAAGTATAAAAAGTCCATTCATGCACCATGACTTAATGAGCGAATTTTCAAAGGAATCTGCGTATTATTGGCTTATGATAATATAGAAAAATTAAAAACACGATTTTATGCTATTTTTGACCCTAAATTGTCAAAATGTAACCCCTTAATGAACTCCAAAAATTCTGGCCAACGAACACATCCTTTCTTTTGATATTATTGACATTTTAAAATTTGTTTGACATTTTTAAGTGCATCCTAAAGGGAGATATCGTCTGGAGTGACACATATATACATACATACATAAAAATAAGTGTTAAAATTTGGGGATCGATTCAGAATGGCCTGAAACGGATTTCCATGTAAAACTTCGCATTACAAAAATTTTGAAGCCATTGCAATAGCTTAATTTTCTTCGAAAATTCGCTAAAAGTAGGAATGAATGGAAAATCCAATCGATCGATATTATAATTAGTAAGATTGGATTCAATATTTTGAGGAAGAGACCTATATTTTCTTTAAAAAAAAATGAAATTAATTAAACTACATACTTCATTTCAAGTTTAGCTTCCGACCTTTCCGATGGTTACGTAAGCTATAATGATCGTTCTGAAGAACGAAATATTTTATGTCTCTGTTAGGTATAAAATCAATCTTTCCCGTCATTCCTTTATTTTCTAAACGATACACGCCGCGCTATCTTTTGAGAGGCTTATGAACTACATAGCCTTCACCTAGGCACTCATACACCCCTCTACACCACTCATGAAGAGGACATCGCTCTCCCAGTTGCCCGTGGTCAGTTGCCAGAAGTTATAGATCTTAGACGGTTGAAATTAATCTGGTGCTGTATAGGGTCCACTTTCGACAAACTATCCCAATTTCATTAAGATGAGATGAGTACNAAACAAATTTTAAAATGTCAATAATATCAAAAGAAAGGATGAGTTCGTTGGCCAGAATTTTTGAAGTTCATTTAGGGGTCAAATTTTTACAATTTAGGGTCAAAAATAGAATAAAAACGTGTTTTTTCCATTTTACCACCCTTTTATATGAAAATATGATAAAAGTGTACATAACAATAATTACTGTACTCTTAAAGAGCTTTCCAACGATGTGCATCTTGAAAGGTAAATACTATTCTGACTTTTGTACCCCGTACCCGTGTGTACCCAAACATTTTTTTTTTCACCCATCCAAATTCTAAACCAAAATTTCCCTATATTATCATAAGCCAATAATACGCAGATTTCTTTGAAAATTCGCTCATTAAGTCATGGTGGATGACTGGACTTTTTTGTGTCAATAGATTTGTTTTTTTTAAAAAAATGAAATACAATAAACTACTTAATTTCAAGTTTAGCTTCCGATCTTGCCGATGGTAACGTAAGCTATAATGATCGTTCTGAAGAAAGAAATATTTTGTTTCTGTTTAGTCTCAAATCAATCCTTCCCGTCATTCCTTTATTTTCTAAATTCTAAACGATACTCGCCGCGCGATCTTTTGAGAGGCTTATGAACTACATAGCCTTCACCTAGGCACTCATACACCCCTCTACACCACTCATGAAGAGGACATCGCTCTCCCAGTTGCCCGTGGTCAGTTGCCAGAAGTTATAGATCTTAGACGGTTGAAATTAATCTGGTGCTGTATAGGGTCCACTTTCGACAAACTATCCCAATTTCATTAAGATGAGATGAGTACTTTTGAAGATACAGTAATAATAGATACAGTAGTAATACAATGGAAGTACAAGTAATTGAAACTAGTTAGCAGAATCAGTGTTAGTATACAAGTGAGAACATTGTGCTTGAATTTGTCGGAGCGATTTTCAAGCTGACTGATAATACTCAGGCTTCCTCCGCTAAACTCCACATTAATAAATAAAATGTTGATTTTCAAAACTCCAACTTATATTTCCAAGCAACACCTTTAACTATATTAAATTTGTAGAGTTAAGTCCGGTAAACTTGGGCGCGGATTCATCTACGGTGCTAAATAAACAATTACAAGTCTCAGCGCGGCTAATTATTTATTTCTCAGGATGATTTTAATCAAGTTGTTGGTTGATTAGTTTGTCTACTCGAGTCCAAGTATTCGCTTCAAGTTGTAGCCCGTGCCTCGTTTAGGAATCATTTGTCGGGGGGGGGGGGGCTCCAATCTCATCAGCCAAAGTTTTACGGATCAACTTTTCATGAACACGAGGCCTAAGGTCTGGGGGGGGGGGGTGACTTGATCCTCTCATTTGAGAAAGGGGAATTTAGAAGTAATTCGATGTCGGCGAGTTTAATCTGGTTGTTTCTCTCAAATTGAATTTAGCGGCTGAACAGATTTATATGCATCTCGGTTCTGTTTTGCAAATTGGAAATACTTTACGCTTCTGTATTATTTCTCTTGTTGCAGTCGGAGTATTAGTCGGAAGTATCTCGGGCGAGTTTAGTCGCTGCTAGTCGGTCTTGTTCTGCTGTTTTGTCAAATTGAATTTGGCGCTCTGGAGTCGGGCACGGAGACAGTACGTTGAGTTCTGTATTACTAAACCCGGATCCATATCTCCTCTCCGATTCTCCTTTTCTCCGACAAAGTAATATCTACGTAATCCCCCCCCCCGTCTCTCTTGTCTCTTGTATACCAATTGAGATGTGACGTTGGCCTGAATATAGGTTTCTATACCAGCTCCGACTCTACCGACGTCTCTTGCGACTAAATATCGATATCAATTTTCTCTCCAGACAATTTTTCGTTGTTAAACCTTGGGAGAAGAAGTTCTAAACCTCGAAGTAAAATAAAAAGTATCTAATAATAGTATCTAATAGTCAACTTTATTTCAAACTATAAACGGAAAATTAAACTAGTTTGTTAATGAGTGTAGCAGAAACAAAATTAGATAAATATTCCCTCCGCCTTTAAGAATCGCACCCTAGTTACCATATTACCATCGAACTACACCCGTGAAATTTTTCTATGTTGAAAGGTAGTGTTTCAGTCAGCACTATTCTAATAACAAGTAAAAATAAATATACAACATTATCCATTAAGACGACCTCTATCAACGTATCCATTAAGACGACCTCTATCAAAATTATCCATTAAGACGACCTCTAACAACGTATCCATTAAGACGACCTCTAACAACGTATCCATTAAGACGACCTCTATCAATGCTCTAATTCCTCAAGTATCAAATTAGTTGTTTCTACGGCCTACACGTGTTACGTTTAATTAAACAGCAATTTCGTTTTTGAATAGTTGGAGGTCCCTTAAAATCACATACTCCCCAAATTGGATTTTTTTTTCATTGCTAGCGATAATCAGGAGAATAGTAAAACGGGTTGATTTTAATTTTAGCAGCTTTGTTTTCGAAAGCTTAAGCTTATCCTGATAACGAGAAAAGCAAAATCATTTTCAGAAACTTAAAAATAAAAGACATGTTTTGGCAAAGGTTCATTCTCCGTGTTTGGTTTTTCCCGAAGGGTAAAAAAAATCGGGTTGGTTTGCTATTTTCTATTTTTTACTGTAGATACATCGATGTCTGAAGTGGACAGAACAAGCAGAACAGCGTTCCGTAGAACCCAGGCCCTGTCTGAACATCTTGTTCCACTCTACCTGTCCACCGTGTTGGTTGAATTCTCTCTCTCGGTAGAACCGGTATTTTCCATTAGCACCCAATTCCCAATCGATATTTGGCTCATTTAAAATTCTTTACGGTTACAGGTTCTAAAATAAATGTGAATGTTTTTGAGCTTATTAGTGTTGTTTGTGTTACTCAAAGATGTTTTTCTTTCTCTCTGATGAAATAGAAATGGTTCTTTAGTTTACAAAAACAACATAAACAGTATCTACTTTCTCATATTTACTACATAGAAAGAAAGTATTGTGTAGACTTGAAAAATCGATTTTGGGACTTAAGTAGATATACACGGTCAAAAATGAGGTTTCATACTCTTGAAGAGTTTTCCAACGACAGACGGATTATGAAGAAGATATCTACCTATTTTGACTTTTATACCCCATACCCTGTGCTTCCCGCAATTTGCATTTAAGCTTTTCTCATGTATCCCCAAGAGATTCATGCATGCAAAAAAAGGATCTAATTTTTTCCGCAGACAGCCTTTTATCACGACAGATTGACTGTACTATTGATCGTCGATGGCAGACTTCCCATATTACGAAACTTCAGGTTTTAAGGGTTCTTAGGCAGAACCGAGGACCCTATAATTTCCTAGGTTTGTCTTTAACCCAACACAACCTCCAACACAAACAACTGAAACTTTGCAGTTTGGGTTTGCGTAATAACCCGATATTCAAAATGTTAAACCTCGGGACCAGTGTGAACTAGAAACGAGAATAGTTTTATTTTACTTGGACGTTAATAATGCAATTGTAAGCGTTCGGTTCTCGTTAGCATGATATACTGCTTGAAAACTGTAGCGGAAACAAACTTTTTTTTTATGACCGCTATCTCAGCTTATCACGGACTAGCTCGTACGAAATAATGAATCGCCTACGGAAGCTTTGTGTGAAGGTGCCTTAACCTCATACTTGGCAACGGATGGTCATAGCAGTGCAGAATTTTTGGAACGAAGTTCTTTATGGCACGTTCGGAGCCCGGGAGTGAATCCGAAAAAAAAACGACCAAAATCACCGTCACGAAATCTACCGATAATGGCGATAACTTGTGTAAAAGTTGACCGACTTAGTTGAAATTTGGTACACATGTTCATTGTACCAATGCCAAGAACAAGTTCGTTGGACAACGTTATCCGCCCAAGCGTTCGCGCGCAACGCTCGCGTAAACGTAAGCGTCAAATTTAAAATTGGAATTTTTGGACGGGAAAAAATTCTAACTTCATCTATTTAATGAGACAAACAACTTTTACAAATACATTTTTTTAGTAAAGCGAACACCAACTCTGCTATGAAGTGATAAAGATCGCTAAATTTATTAAAGCGGACCAAAACGATTAAAATAAAGAAAACAACATTTTACCGATATCTTACGTTCTAACGTAACGATTTAAATGAAACTTTGTATACATCACCTATAGTACAATTGAAACAAGCATGTAAAATTTCAACCTGATACAAGCAGAATTTTTTTTACAATGACGAAATATATTTTACAATTTTTATAAGTCGATGTCGGAAGTGTGGTGTTTGTAGTTAGTAAAGGTGGAATATTAAGAATGTAGAGTGATTCCCCCACTACTATATTTCGCTTTGGTATCCTTGCCTGCGCTATCCCAACTCTTCTATCTTTCCATCTCTCTCACACTATACTCTTTCTCTCTTACTCCTTCTTCCTGTCAAGCTCGCTATTTACACTCAAAACATAGTTTTTTTTTTTCAATTATTCAATTATTGTTTTTATCATTGAGAAAAGAATTGTTATATTATTTAAAATGGAAAGTGCACGAAGGGAATCGTCAGAAAGTGTCGACTGTGTTAAATTATTAACCAGCAAAACCTTTAATATGTAAGTATCAATTGATGTAATAAAATAGTATTGCTCATAAGCGTAACAAGGGATTTTAGTAATAAGTTTTATGTAATAATTTTACTAATAATAATTTTCTAATTGAGTCAAAAATATTTATTTCATATAATCTATATATAATGGGATTTTCTTATGTATGTATTATATATGTAGTTATAGCGTAGTATATCATTACATTTTGTCTCTTTTCTAACTACGCCATGTATAAGTTGTACATCGTATACTTAGCAGTGTGATTTTATATTTGATAATTTATATTTATTGAATAGCATAAGGAACTTGGTTCCTACCGGGTGTCCCGCGACACCACACGTATTTTTGATAAGTAGATGTGTGAACTTGATGAATCTTGTTTCAAACGTAGGACAAGAAGAGCTCGTTTCACTCAATCAAGCATGACTACCAGGCCATGTCAGTTTTACGTTATTTTTTACAAGCATGTCAGTTTTACGTTATTTTGTCAATAAGTTTTTTAATTATTCTTTATTAATTATCTTTCTCGTTAGTGTGAAAAGGAGATGCGGGCTTGAAAAGAAGAGAACGTTAGGTAAGAAGAAGACTTGAAAGAGCAGAAATGACACTTAGGAGGGACACTAAGTGTTCGCCCAATGACCGGCTCCGGGCTAGATTTCGATGCCGGTAATCCCCTGATTACGTAGTTAGAAGTTACTGCTCATTGGTCTATAAGCAAAGGTTAATGGTTTGCAATATAAGAATCATAACGTAGAATTACCTAATATTCTCTAACCTAAATATCAAATAGCGCCACTAACCCAATATCTGCCCTATCTAGTCAGGCATTAATGAAACACCACAATATAGAGCTTAATATATTGTTACTAATGTTAACTTATTTATTATTTTGGAACGAAGTTCCTTATGGCACGTTCAGGAGCTTGGGAGTGAATCCAAAAAAAACGACCAAAATCACCGTCACATAACCAAGTGTCACGAAAGCTACCGTAGAAGATAATTTGAGTAAACGATGGCCGATTCAGTTGAAATTTGGTACACATTTTCATTTTACCATTGTCCAGGCTGAGTTCGTTGGACAACGTTATCCGCCAAAGCGTTCAGACGCAGCGCTCGCGTAAACGTAAGCTTAAAATATAAAATTTGATTAAGAGGGAAAAAATTCTAACTTCATCTATTTAATGAGACAAACAACTTTTATACATATTTCTTTTTTTAGTAAAACGAATTCCAACACTGCTAGGAAGTGATTAAGATCGTTAATCACTGATACGAATCTAAACAGAGATGTAATGTTTATATTACGTATCAATCGTAGATAAAGATCGGTAAATTTATTAAAGCGGGCCTTAACGTTTAAAATAAAGATAACAACTTTTTACTGATATCTCATCATCCTTTGGAATAAACTTATCAAAAACGAAATAAAATCCTACAAATAACCTATTCATGGTTATATTTATATTATTGCCTGACGTATGAGAAAAGTTACAAATTTAGAGTTGGATTTTTTTTTTTTTGTTAAAACTAAACTTTAAGTAACTCTTAACTGAGAAGTAGTTTGTTTTATTTAACTTTTTAACTTACTTTTATCTCAAGTTGGCCTAAAGTACTTAGAAACTGACTTAGTACAATAAACTTACTGCCCAGACGTCTTTCTTTATTTCCTTTATGTAAATATATCTTCCTTGCCTTCTTCAACCTACTTAGAATATCATGTTCTGCTCCTTTTATACTCCTTTTATTTTAAATGTCATTTTTTTTATTTGAGAAGTTTCAATTTAGAAAAATTTAAAGAGCTCAGACTGGTCAAATAAATATCGGACCAACTGCGAGAAATCACTTGAGTACTTTTGTGTATGTGTATGTAATATATGTTTGTGAGAAACAATGTTGAAACATAATGTGATATTAGATCAAGATGTTGAAACATAATGTGATATTAGATCAAGATGTTGAAACATAATGTGATATTAGATCAAGATGTTGAAACATAATGTGATATTAGATCAAGATGTTGAAACATAATGTGATATTAGATCAAGATGTTGAAACATAATGTGATATTAGATCAAGATGTTGAAACATAATGTGATATTAGATCAAGATGTTGAAACATAATGTGATATTAGATCAAGATGTTGAAACATAATGTGATATTAGATCAAGATGTTGAAACATAATGTGATATTAGATCAAGATGTTGAAACATAATGTGATATTAGATCAAGATGTTGAAACATAATGTGATATTAGATCAAGATGTTGAAACATAATGTGATATTAGATCAAGATGTTGAAACATAATGTGATATTAGATCAAGATGTTGAAACATAATGTGATATTAGATCAAGATGTTGAAACATAATGTGATATTAGATCAAGATGTTGAAACATAATGTGATATTAGATCAAGATGTTGAAACATAATGTGATATTAGATCAAGATGTTGAAACATAATGTGATATTAGATCAAGATGTTGAAACATAATGTGATATTAGATCAAGATGTTGAAACATAATGTGATATTAGATCAAGATGTTGAAACATAATGTGATATTAGATCAAGATGTTGAAACATAATGTGATATTAGATCAAGATGTTGAAACATAATGTGATATTAGATCAAGATGTTGAAACATAATGTGATATTAGATCAAGATGTTGAAACATAATGTGATATTAGATCAAGATGTTGAAACATAATGTGATATTAGATCAAGATGTTGAAACATAATGTGATATTAGATCAAGATGTTGAAACATAATGTGATATTAGATCAAGATGTTGAAACATAATGTGATATTAGATCAAGATGTTGAAACATAATGTGATATTAGATCAAGATGTTGAAACATAATGTGATATTAGATCAAGATGTTGAAACATAATGTGATATTAGATCAAGATGTTGAAACATAATGTGATATTAGATCAAGATGTTGAAACATAATGTGATATTAGATCAAGATGTTGAAACATAATGTGATATTAGATCAAGATGTTGAAACATAATGTGATATTAGATCAAGATGTTGAAACATAATGTGATATTAGATCAAGATGTTGAAACATAATGTGATATTAGATCAAGATGTTGAAACATAATGTGATATTAGATCAAGATGTTGAAACATAATGTGATATTAGATCAAGATGTTGAAACATAATGTGATATTAGATCAAGATGTTGAAACATAATGTGATATTAGATCAAGATGTTGAAACATAATGTGATATTAGATCAAGATGTTGAAACATAATGTGATATTAGATCAAGATGTTGAAACATAATGTGATATTAGATCAAGATGTTGAAACATAATGTGATATTAGATCAAGATGTTGAAACATAATGTGATATTAGATCAAGATGTTGAAACATAATGTGATATTAGATCAAGATGTTGAAACATAATGTGATATTAGATCAAGATGTTGAAACATAATGTGATATTAGATCAAGATGTTGAAACATAATGTGATATTAGATCANAACGCTGAGTACTACTAGCGCTTCCTGCACGCCGCGGCCCGGCCAGGAAGGTGCCGCTTCTCGAACTAAATTAGCGGCACTGTAATGGATAAACCATACATTATTACCAGCCCCAGGGCTGTAATATGGAACATTACCTCCCGCTCAGGACAGCAATGTTTACAAGTGGAGGGCGATAAAATATTTAAATATGAACTTGCCTATTACTACTAGTTATAGTTTACTATTCTGCGGTTAAATAATATTTGAATATTTAGTTATTTATTATATAAATATCTCACCAGCTTTAGCAGTCATAATAGAGATAAAAGAACAAAACAAAAATAACAGATTATATACAATAACAATCAATGGTTAAATAATAAATAATATTCCTGTAAATTACATCTTTTTGACATTGTTATTAACTATTTCCTCGGGGAAATTACTCTGTATATTTTCCGGTTGATGTATAAAGTATAATATAACGGAAACTCAAAAGAAAAACTTTTTTAAAGCAAAAAGTCTTAATTAATAATTAAGCGTCGCCCTCTCGATTCCCTTTCATTTTTTGCGTCCTATTTAAAAAGGGAAAGGACAAAATGTCGGATAAATTTACTGAGAAATGGAATTTTCCCTTTAAAACTTTTTCCTGAATTATTCTGTGATTTTCCTTAAACATTTAGTTTGCACAAGTCATTTTTTCCTTCGAAAAAAATGTTTAAAAAAGAGAAAAGCAATGAAGGAAGCTCGGTTAAGTTTTCTATTAATTTCTCGTTTGAAGGATTGCTCTTCAGCAGCAGATGGCCACCCGGGGGGAGGGGGGCCTGAAGCCCCCCCCCCTCGGGCTCACAAAAACAGAAATGGTTCTTCATTTCTCTTGTCCCAAAATGAAGAGTTACTCTTTTTCTCGATTTTTATTTTCGAGAAATTTATTGTTTCCTCTTTCTTATTAATTTGAAGTTTTTTCGTTTTCAGGGTTTCGTAGATTATCCTCAAAACCCTTTTACCCAGGGTGACGTGTCTGTCTGTCCGTCGTACCCTTTCATATGATACCCCACATGGTCTCCAGAAAAAACATATCTTTTTTAACTCTTAAGATTTTTACCCTATTTATTTTTTTGAAATACTTTTTTTAAGTCGATATATTTTTTAAAATATGAGGGTAGGTACAAGACACATATATGCCAAATGTCAAAGTGATCAGACAAAAGGTGTAGCCGTGAGAGCATGTGACAGACGGACGGACAGACAGACACTCGCAGGAAAATATAAGGGTCCTTGGTTTTGCCTACGGACACCAAAAAGTTGTTTGCCTCATTGAATAGATGAAGTTAGAATTTTTTCCCGTCGTAAAATTCCAATTTTACATTTGAAGCTTACGTTTACGCGTGAACGCTTGAGCAGATTACGTTGTCCAACGAACTCAGCCGGGACATTGGTAAAATGAACATGTGTACCAAATTTCAACTAAATCGGTCATCTTTTACTCAAGTAATCGTCATCGGTCAGTTTAGTGACGGTGGTTTTTTCGGATTCACTCGCAGGCTCCAGACGCTGTAACGAGCCAAAAGGAAATTGGTTCCAGTAATGATGAGAATTACTTGAAATGTTTTATAAAGTTATTTAAATGTTGATAATTATGTGGTTGATCTTGTTTAGAAGCTCTTATACGAACAACATCAAGACAGCAAACTATATTCTAAATCCCTTCTACTTGAATGACACAATAAACTGAAAAATATGAATTGACAACAGCAAAATATTCGAAATGGGTTATTTTAATTTGAATGCTGAANTGATGTCTAAAACACGTTTCTGTCTTAGAATTTTTGAAATTTGAGATATGAAAAAATCACATAGCTTCCGTTACCTTTGGTTATCTTGGAAGCAAAGTTGTGGAATAAGAACTCTTACTTAAAAAAAATAAGAGATAAAAAAAAATGCAGAAGAAAGTAGTTGGCCTTGAATTTATTAACAAAATCAGAGGAAAACCTCAAAGAATCCTCTAACATAGCACTTCTCCGTTTTTCCAATTTCGCTTTTTTTCCGTCGTATTTTCAACCTCGTTCTTTATTTAATTAAAATTGTTGCCCGATTTCGTTCCATCCCGAGCTCTCCTCTTCCCTTCTTGAAGTGTTCGCAGCTCTTTCTTCCGAAGAAAAAACAATAGAAGTCGGGAGAGAACGCGCTCTTTTTTTCCCATTGTGCTATTTGTCGACTGTCTAATACCCCTGAGGTAGGTTGAATTCGAGGGGTAAGCGGAAGAAAAGAGAAAATGCGCCATAATTCAGCCTTGTTTTTTTTATCCCCACTTATTCTGATTTTTCTAAGAGGGAGTCTGAGAGAAAAGCGCAGTTTTCTCCGGCAGAAGCAGGAACCGAATGTTTGCAAAGGAGATTTTTCTCTTGCAAGGAAAATGTTCGCTACTCCCCCCTCTATCTCAACAACCTTTTTTTTCTAATAAATTCAGAAAATGTTGACTCTCTTGCTCTATTTCTGCGTTCCAGTTTCGACGAGGCGTTTTCCTGCCCCCCCCCCCCCCCCCCC
>KZ651285.1:672893-688597 GCA_001010745.2 Gerris buenoi
CCGCAGTTATAAAAATATTGATTGTTTACAAATTGAACAGCTAACGCTGAGTACTACTAGCGCTTCCTGCACGCCGCGGCCCGGCCAGGAAGGTGCCGCTTCTCGAACTAAATTAGCGGCACTGTAATGGATAAACCATACATTATTACCAGCCCCAGGGCTGTAATATGGAACATTACCTCCCGCTCAGGACAGCAATGTTTACAAGTGGAGGGCGATAAAATATTTAAATATGAACTTGCCTATTACTACTAGTTATAGTTTACTATTCTGCGGTTAAATAATATTTGAATATTTAGTTATTTATTATATAAATATCTCACCAGCTTTAGCAGTCATAATAGAGATAAAAGAACAAAACAAAAATAACAGATTATATACAATAACAATCAATGGTTAAATAATAAATAATATTCCTGTAAATTACATCTTTTTGACATTGTTATTAACTATTTCCTCGGGGAAATTACTCTGTATATTTTCCGGTTGATGTATAAAGTATAATATAACGGAAACTCAAAAGAAAAACTTTTTTAAAGCAAAAAGTCTTAATTAATAATTAAGCGTCGCCCTCTCGATTCCCTTTCATTTTTTGCGTCCTATTTAAAAAGGGAAAGGACAAAATGTCGGATAAATTTACTGAGAAATGGAATTTTCCCTTTAAAACTTTTTCCTGAATTATTCTGTGATTTTCCTTAAACATTTAGTTTGCACAAGTCATTTTTTCCTTCGAAAAAAATGTTTAAAAAAGAGAAAAGCAATGAAGGAAGCTCGGTTAAGTTTTCTATTAATTTCTCGTTTGAAGGATTGCTCTTCAGCAGCAGATGGCCACCCGGGCCCTCGGGCTCACAAAAACAGAAATGGTTCTTCATTTCTCTTGTCCCAAAATGAAGAGTTACTCTTTTTCTCGATTTTTATTTTCGAGAAATTTATTGTTTCCTCTTTCTTATTAATTTGAAGTTTTTTCGTTTTCAGGGTTTCGTAGATTATCCTCAAAACCCTTTTACCCAGGGTGACGTGTCTGTCTGTCCGTCGTACCCTTTCATATGATACCCCACATGGTCTCCAGAAAAAACATATCTTTTTTAACTCTTAAGATTTTTACCCTATTTATTTTTTTGAAATACTTTTTTTAAGTCGATATATTTTTTAAAATATGAGGGTAGGTACAAGACACATATATGCCAAATGTCAAAGTGATCAGACAAAAGGTGTAGCCGTGAGAGCATGTGACAGACGGACGGACAGACAGACACTCGCAGGAAAATATAAGGGTCCTGGGTTTTGCCTACGGACACCAAAAAGTTGTTTGCCTCATTGAATAGATGAAGTTAGAATTTTTTCCCGTCGTAAAATTCCAATTTTACATTTGAAGCTTACGTTTACGCGTGAACGCTTGAGCAGATTACGTTGTCCAACGAACTCAGCCGGGACATTGGTAAAATGAACATGTGTACCAAATTTCAACTAAATCGGTCATCTTTTACTCAAGTAATCGTCATCGGTCAGTTTAGTGACGGTGGTTTTTTCGGATTCACTCGCAGGCTCCAGACGCTGTAACGAGCCAAAAGGAAATTGGTTCCAGTAATGATGAGAATTACTTGAAATGTTTTATAAAGTTATTTAAATGTTGATAATTATGTGGTTGATCTTGTTTAGAAGCTCTTATACGAACAACATCAAGACAGCAAACTATATTCTAAATCCCTTCTACTTGAATGACACAATAAACTGAAAAATATGAATTGACAACAGCAAAATATTCGAAATGGGTTATTTTAATTTGAATGCTGAAAGCTTGAGCAAACTATTCACTTGACTGTTGAGATTGTGACAAGTTTAATTTAAATGTCCATTAGATATTCTGCAGCGGCTCGTTTTCTTCCCGCTGCTTCCCAATCTAAAATTCAATTTCCTTAAGACGCTTCATTGCCATGATATTCAAATTTTAACTGCACTCAGAAACATAAAAATTATACAAAAAAATACTTTGACCATTATTCTAGCACATAGATTCGTCCGGTTTCTCTAAATGTTTGTTTGTTCAATGATAACAACATTGCGGTTGATTAGACAGTTTCTATTGCCAGCACGGTCTCACTGATTTTATTTAATATTAACTATACGGTCATGTTCGACAATTATAATAGAATCGTTGCGTAGGCTACTTTCGATAAACATCCAAATTAATCAAAAATCTGAATCATTTTTAAACATATAGGTGCTCATCAAACATTTTGCGCTCACTCGAGAAAAAAGATATTAGTGTAAAAATTAACATTAAGTAGTAGTAATTTGTGTAGTTTGTCAGACCTAATGTGTGTCAAAGCTTTGCCCAAGATTTATGCTAAATTTCACTTTCGATTCGAGTTTCTCTCGCGGTGATGTTATAAAAGAAAGAGACCAAACCAGGTCTCATTAAGATTCTTCAAAACAAGTTTTTCCTTGTGAAACGAGTTTGACTGCTCCCAGATTTTTTACAACTTGCGGTTAAATATGTCTCGAATCCTTAACTCGACCTGTACAAGACTAGTCATTATAAAGACCCAGCCCAGAGGCAATGTAAACGAGTATGTGGCGCGATTAAAAAAGTTTAATCTTCTGTCAAATATCTTTAACTAATCATATTCTCGTTGCCCTTTTGTGATCAAATTTATTTTCATTGTAATTATTTTTATCCTCAGCAAAAAACCTAACTGTGAAAAAAGGGCCAAAGTCTAGACTCCTTCCCAACAAAGTCAGTCTAACAAAGTAGTGATATCCACTTTGTGGGCAAGTCTGCTGTTTCTTTAGTCCATAATCTCACTTTACTTCTACCATCACGAGCTTCACTAAGACTACTCTTTAGTTTTACTGCTTAACACTTGGCCACTTTTCGAATGATAGGCTGCCTTTTTTGGGAGGAGGGAGTAACTTTTTTCTTTTTTTCTGAGTTCTCTTCTTCATATTACCCAGGGGTACTGTGTATTCTGATATACTTCATATTATGCATATAAAATTCATATTATTATATTATTCAAATCGGTAAAAAAATTACATTCGACAAATTTAAAAAAAATAAAACAGCCTATAAATTAAAATTGAGACCTTTCAAATGGCATGCAACACAATAAACTTTTTTTTAATAAAAAGTGGTCACACAAGTGGACACGGTTCGAGAAAAAGTTGATTCTCATGTTCTCAGCAAATAAGACAAATGTATAAAATATGAATACTCCATTTAAATAGCATTAGTATGATATTTGAGCCAACCAAATTCACTAATCAATCTTGTAGATAGTTCAAAATCAGTAGCTGTTTGTGTAATAATCAGTTTTTCGATACGACTTTCCGTTAATTCATAAAAAATCTTTAGCAATCGCCAATTTTTAATTTTTAAGAATAAAAAAATGGTCCTGTCAGTTACACTGCTATACCTTCAAGTTTATACCAAATTTCAAGCATCTAACTATTCTGGAAGTGACTTTTAATTTTTGATGAGTGAGTGAGTAACAAAAATGTCAATCTTTGAAACTCTCCCCCCCTTGTAAAGTGTGAATATTAAGACAAAAACTTTTTACAGTGTCATGTGCTACATAGGCCCAATACATGTTTTAAATTTCAAAGGCCCATCGTTAGAGGAAGCTGAGATATGGGGGATAAAAAAAAACCAGGTGAATTGGTTCAAGTACAACACTGCATGCTTACTGGAATTTGGCCTTGTGCACTGCCGTGCGCTCAAATACAGGTCAAGTAGAAACATTTATGCCAAATTTCATCAAATTCGGACCAAAAGTTAGACGGCAGTTAAAAGGAAAAGACTCAACTGCAGACGACAGACAGACTTTTATGGACTCAAAAAGTGTAAATCCGTCAAAAACTCAGAATAGAATTTTTACAAGTACAAAATAAGCTTTTCAATGTTGTTAATTTATTCTTGTAAATATTTAGTACACAATTGCCCCAAGGGGAAAATACTTAAGGGAAGTTGTGTGCCACTCAAAGCGGCAAACTATTTTTCTTTTTTACAATATTTATTTATATTTCTGTTCTTATATATTTCAAGGAAAGCATTTTGTCCAACATGTTTGCCCAATTATACAAACAAAGGGAAGTATAATGACAACAAACAAAAAAGCTTATTGGATGACTTGTAAAAGAAACGGAGACCTTTTACAATCTAAACACGACAGCTGAAGCTGATAAAGGTCGACCAAAAGGTTTTACAAAGCTTTTCTTTCTCTAGATTTTTCACGCTTCCCTGCTTTCCTGCCTTTTTTGGGAGGAGGGAGTAACTTTTTTCTTTTTTTCTGAGTTCTCTTCTTCATATTACCCAGGGGTACTGGGTATTCTGATATACTTCATATTATGCATATAAAATTCATATTATTATATTATTCAAATCGGCAAAAAAATTACATTCGACAAATTTAAAAAAAAAAAACAGCCTATAAATTAAAATTCTGATATACTTCATATTATGCATATAAAATTCATATTATTATATTATTCAAATCGGTAAAAAAATTACATTCGACAAATTTAAAAAAAAAAAACAGCCTATAAATTAAAATTGAGACCTTTCAAATGGCATGCAACACAATAAACTTTTTTTTAAAAAAAAGTGGTCACGTGACACGGTTCGAGAAAAAGTTGATTCTCATGTTCTCAGCAAATAAGACAAATTTATAAAATATGAATACTCCATTTAAATAGCATTAGTATGATATTTGAGCCAACCAATCAGAAACAAAATCGATCAATAATAAGATCAAAGAAGAAAAAAATTCACTAATCAATCTTGTAGATAGTTCAAAATCAGTAGCTGTTTGTGTAATAATCAGTTTTTCGATACGACTTTCCGTTAATTCATAAAAAATCTTTAGCAATCGCCAATTTTTAATTTTTAAGAATAAAAAAATGGTCCTGTCAGTTACACTGCTATACCTTCAAGTTTATACCAAATTTCAAGCATCTAACTATTCTGGAAGTGACTTTTAATTTTTGATGAGTGAGTGAGTAACAAAAATGTCAATCTTTGAAACTCTCCCCCCCTTGTAAAGTGTGAATATTAAGACAAAAACTTTTTACAGTGTCATGTGCTACATAGGCCCAATACATGTTTTAAATTTCAAAGGCCCATCGTTAGAGGAAGCTGAGATATGGGGGATAAAAAAAAACCAGGTGAATTGGTTCAAGTACAACACTGCATGCTTACTGGAATTTGGCCTTGTGCACTGCCGTGCGCTCAAATACAGGTCAAGTAGAAACATTTATGCCAAATTTCATCAAATTCGGACCACAAGTTTTTCCTTGTGAAACGAGTTTGACTGCTCCCAGACTTTTTACAACTTGCGGTTAAATATGTCTCGAATCCTTAACTCGACCTGTACAAGACTAGTCATTATAAAGACCTAGCCCAGAGGCAGTGTAAAGGAGTATGTGGCGCGATTAAAAAAGTTTTAATCTTCTGTCAAATATCTTTAACTAATCATATTCTCGTTGCCCTTTTGTGATCAAATTTATTTTCATTGTAATTGTTTTTATCCTTAGCAAAAACCTAACTGTGAAAAAAGGGCCAAAGTCTAGACTCCCTCCAAATAAGTCAGGCTATCTAAGTAGCGATATCTACTTAGTGGTCAAGTCTGCTGTTTCTTTAGTCCATAATCTCACTTTACTTCTACCATCATGAGCAACACTAAGACTACTCTTTAGTTTTACTGCTTAACACTTGGCCACTTTTCGAATGATAGGCTGCCTTTTTTGGGAGGAGGGAGTATGTAACTTTTTTCTTTTTTTTTGAGTTCTCTTCTTCATATTACCCAGGGGTACTGGGTATTCTGATATACTTCATATTATGCATATAAAATTCATATTATTATATTATTCAAATCGGCAAAAAAATTACATTCGACAAATTTTAAAAAAATAAAAAAATAAAACAGCCTATAAATTAAAATTGAGACCTTTCAAATGGCATGCAACACAATAAACTTTTTTTTNAAAGAAAAGAAAAAGCTCTCGGTTTTTGGTTTGTCTCTGAAGAAAGATTAGTCGAGATAAATTTTACAGGGGAAACTATCGTTAGCTTAAATGAATAACATATAAATAAAATGTATAATATGAAGATTACTGTCAGTACCAAGTCACGCTGCCTTAATTAATTATTGTCGATGTTTTTAATGTTACAAATATTAGATTAAGGTTTCTACCGCCATATTGTGCAACTTCCTCATACTAAATAATTAATTTAAAGAGCAAAATTTCCGAAAATAATTTCAATAGCTAAATCGGGTTCTATCGCATTATTGTAATACTACAATATTAGATCATCATTTGCAAAATGGCGAATTCTTCAACAAAAAAACTCTTCCATTCTTTGCTTTTAAGTTTCACTTATATATACTGTTATTTTCTGCGGATCACCATTGCCCTTGTCATGCAGTCATGCCCTTGCTTTGGAGATACAACGTCTTTTCACATAAAATGAAAATGGTTTTTTAATTTTTGTATGGAGCTTCTTCATAGAAACCCATTTTCTGTTGAATCTCATAAAAACAAAGTTTCAAATTTAGCTCAAAAGATGTACAACACGTGAAGGTTATCCAGGTTTATTTATTTTATCTTGTATTGTGGTTTTGGTAATGGGACGGATTTACACGTCTTAAGGCCCCCTTGCCTCAGTCCGGTCTGTTGTCTGTGCCAACGCGTCAACTATTCGCATCATTTCGAGTTATAAAAAAGTGTCTTGAAAAATACTCAGAGAAAGAAATCGAGAAATTAATTGTAGCTCTATATATGGGGAAACCTAAAATCATAACACTTAATTAATTCTAAAATGTTTTCCGTTTAAATTCAGGTACGAAATTTTTAGATACAAAATTCCTAGGTCAACTTGCTAGATGTTATATGACGTACGAGTACACTATTCATCTCCAGTGCAGTAAGATCTATCAAGTTGTCTTGGGAAGTTAATGATGTAGTGTAATAATCAAAAAGTTGTTTTTCCGGGAAAAATATCTAGTTTCAGAGATATTAGTGAAATTAAAAAATAGACTTGGCTGAAAATTGAAAACGAAGTGTAAGCAATCACCTATAGAGCAGTTTGACACTTGTTTAAAAACAAATTTGATCAAATAAGATTTGAATTTGAATTTATTATACTATGTACCTGAGTTTGGCCTAGCATTCCCATTGGTTATTGATACAGCGTCTGCGCTATAATAACTCAATTTTATGTCGCAGCTGTTAGTTCCGAGCTGTTTAGAAATTGATTTTGTTAACTTAATGGCCAAAGTACTGCGCCTGCGCTTGAGTCTAGTTTGGTTCATTACGGGAAGCGTTAATTATTTTACCCGTAGTTCTTTTATGCAGGTAAAATATGAACAATATATCAATATATTATTATTATTCGACGATTTATATTATATTATTAAAGTATAATACCACGATATTTTATTATTTTTAACTACGATTAATAATACAGTATCCCACCTGAACTTTAATATTACGGCTCCTTTATGATCAAGTCCACGCTACTCCTTGCTCAAAACTCATCCAAGGTTAACAATATTACCATAAATTATAATTATTCAATTAATTTTAACCCTTTATTCTGCATCTAAATTCGATTTCACTTCAATACAAGGGATCGTGGTACGACTGCGGGGGCCAATGATATTTTTATTTTACCACGTTTTTATTAATTTGGTTTCTTGTTTGTTTGTTTGTTTGTCCGGTACAAATCTTGCAATCGAATTTTAACTGACATCCCGAGTAGCTAGACATTTGAAACTTTCAGAACACGATGACAATGCATTATTTTAATACTTTTAGTCATTTTTCAGTAGAATTTAATTAGTTTTCAGCAAATTTGCTGAATGAAAAGTTAGTTCGGAAAAAATCCGCAAGTTATTTTATTTGTTTTGTCATATCCCATAATATTTACAATCTTCATTTTGACAGGTTTCAAATTTATGATTTTTATAAATAAGAGATAAACATTAAATAACAGCAAAACAGGAAATATATCGATTATATTATTTCAAATATATCGATGGCACGGTTTAAGAAAATTTAAAAACGTAGTATATAAAAAGTTCTTTTTATCTTGCAATTTTTTATTTTATCTTAATTTTTAATAACATTTTTAAAAATATTAATTAAGAAAAAAAAATTCTCATTTACATATTGATACTGAATCGAAATGTCATGATATTTTTCCATAATTTAATTAACTTATTATTAAACATATTAATCAAAATACTATATATGACTGACATCTCTTTTTCAATTTGCATTAATTATTCGTTAATAATGAAAAACAAAGCTAGATTTTCCCCGGGAAATCAATTAAATCCATATTTGAATACACTATAGATACGCTAATAGATTTCGTTCTCTTTAATTTGAAGTCACGCATGTTCTTCAATTTGTAAGCTTTTTTCTTAGTTTCTTATTATTACATTTTATATATTTTCAAGCAATTAACATTTCAACGATATTAACTTTTAAAATGAAATTAGATTTTTTCTCTACTTTTAATTCATGAAGTTTGACATTTCTCAAATTGGAAACAAAGAGTAATTAGTGTTTAATAGTTGGAAAAAGTAATTTCAAATGTTTTACTGCTAATTTGTTAGTTTTTCGTTGTTTCATTAAGTTTTTAATATCTCAATTAGAATATTCGCAGGGTCTTAACATCGAGACGGAGTTATTTTTCGGGTGAAATGAAGGGGCTTTACTTACTATAGTTTAAGTGTAGTAATTAGTCCCGGTTAAGTCGAGTTAATTATTTCGTTTCGGCGCGTTTTAAAGACTTCATCTTGAGTTTTAATTAAACTGGCAGTTTCGTGTGTCTAATAAAAAATGAGGCGCGGGAGTTGCAGTGACTTGGAGTTACCCGGGTAAACGGAATAATTTGTTCAAAAGAGAATTAAATGTATAAATCATTTTTAATTATTTTTCATTTATATAAAGAGTTTTAAAGTTTTTTAGAAAGTACGCTCGCAACTAATATTAACAGGGATTATTTATTTAATAGACACCGAGGGATTAAACCGATATTAAATTCCTTTAGGATTTGTCGACCCTTGAGAGATCTTGAGCTTATCTTAAAATTTAAGGTTATCTAACAAAGCTTTTACTTTACTGACGCTAACGTCCTAGGATTAAATCGAGCAAGCACGTTTAGAAATAATTAAAACATTTTAAATAAATTTTATTAATAGTTATATTATCAATTGGTGGATTAAATAAATAGATGTAGAATAATAGTACATTACGCGTCGAGTGTGGAAAGTAGCATTTTGCATGCGAGTGTGGAGTTTACACCCGAGCGATAGCGAGGGTAGTAAAAACCACCCGAGCAATGCAAAATGCCGTTTTCCCACGAGTTGCGTACCGTACTTTATCTACGATTGTTAGATTTTAATAATAAATGCAGAAAAAAATAATAAACTTCCTGTATTTAAGCTCGTATTTCAGTATTTCTCTTTTGATAAAGATGACATCAATTCGTTAGTTGTATTTTGTGCCGAATTAATTATTTCGGAAGGCGTATTATTCTCCTCATATTCTTCATAATCACTTAAATCACTCATTGATTTTCACAAAAAAACTCGATACAAACAGTTACTTTTATTAAATAAACATCAAATTAGTTATGTTAAATGTAAACAAACTCGCTAATCGTGTGAAAAGTTGAAGAATAATTCTTCTTCTTTTCGTCACTGTACTCGAAGAAAAGAGGAATTCTTCTTCTTTACCTCACTAGAGTGGAAAAAAAGAGGAATTGTTCAAAACAATGTGACACGCATGCGCAATTAATACAGGTATGTAAAGAATCACTTTCTACGAATCTAAACAGAGATGTAATGTTTATATTACTGATCAATCGTAGATAAACAATTATTTTTTTGGGGGAAACGTTTCGGCCCTAAATGAGGTCATCCTCAGTCCATTTATTAAAAAAATAATAAAAAGCAAACCATCATATCAATTACATTATTCTAATGCCTTATTAAATTGTAGAAGCCTAATCGATTACAATGGTCCTGTATAATTTTACTTAATGTTGATCTGTTCTATCTCTAATTATACAAATGTTAATATATCAGTTTACTTTCATTGTGAAGGCTTTAATTAATAATACTTTCTCTATGGGTAAGCGTTAATTGTGCAAAGAATAATTTGATATAAAAATTTGGAAAACATTATTTTTTAAAAAAAAATAATGAGTCTAAATGGAACAACTGAAAAATTAATAAAATAATTAACCCATTTTTACCATTTTTTTTGTTAAACAACAACAAATTTTAACAAGGAACCAATAACAAAAATTCATTATAATTACAATATTACATTACATATTAACATATACTATAAAATTCAAACCTATAAGTGAGTATATATTGAAAATATGTAATATTTAACCTAGAACATACGTTGTGTAAACGGTTAGTTTAAAAACTTAAATGAACACTAATAATCCTAATTTTAAATATTTATAATTTTTTTTTTATATATTTATAAAAAAAAGTTTTAAAACAGTTTTAAGCATTAAAACCAATTATTATCCCTAATTTTCACAAGTATAAGGAAAAATTAAGATTGATATAAGTCACAACGTTTCCCACAAACAAATAATTGTTTATTCTACAACTATTTTATCAATCAATTGATAAATTACTATTAATACATATATAGAAGGTGACAATAAACTTAAGGTGTTTTATTTATATGTATTTGATATAAAAAATGTCCAAACAATGTTTGGAGTGACGGTAAAAGTTTCAAACGTACAACCCAAGGACAGATGCTGTTAAGATCCGTCGTCCCCGACAGGTAACTGTGTAACCCGATTTTTCTGGTAACCTCACTGTTTCTCAATTCTCCGTCTGTCTTCTGTTTGTTTGTCTGTCCGTCTTTTTTGTTTGGCAGATCTTATTGTCTTATTTCAAAATCTAATCAGAATGATAAGAATTATAAATGTTTTTAATAGCATTGAAACTTATCTTTCACAATCATTTTATACACATACACACACAAATTGAAATCGCCTCCCCCCCCTCCCCGAACTTGTAGGGTTTTGTTTGAAACTCTACAAGCACTTCCTGTGATTATTAAAATGTATCTGTATATTTATAATGTAGAGGAAGAACCAATAAATAATAATTATATTTAATTTTAATTGAAGAAAATTTATATTTTAATTTTTGTTTTCTTTTTGTTTAGGTAAGGGATCATTAATGGATACCTGTGAACTGTTCAACTGTAAAATCTCTATTGAAAGGCAACAGATGGTTTTATTACAACATTTTTGTTATATTTTTTTATTTATTTATTGTACAAGTAGTTTTAGATTGTACAAGTAGTTTTAGATTGTACAAGTAGTTTTAGATTGTACAAGTAGTTTTAGATTGTACAAGTAGTTTTAGTTTGTACAAGTAGTTTTAGATTGTAAAAGTTTTCTCGCGTCCTATACTCCAATCAGCCTATTTCCTACTTTTACTGTGGCCATACACATAAATACAACCTCCATACAGTTTTGTAAGGAATGCAAAATTGCCAACGCAGTCCACAAGGACCTGATTGGCACTGAATCATAACTTTTCAAGGTCTAACTTCTATGTAACCTGACAGGAACTAAAAATATGATCATGACATGGCCTCCAGCAGTAAGCCCTGCCTGATCTTGATGCTCCAGCATGTTGTTGTTTGATACTTTCTCCAGCCTCGCCCTTATCATTTCGCCCTAGAGCTACTAATTGATACCGTATCACTGATGCCTCTAGAGTTTTGTGGGTTTCGTCTGCTGCCTTTCTTCTTACCTTTATACGACTGAGATGTATGACGCTCATTGGGAAAACTCTCTAAACGACAGACAGACAGACAGACTAACTTACCGAGCACGAGCCAAAAAATGTTTCCTGATGTTTGAAATATATTTCTGTCTATTTTGAATTCGGAGCCGTATCGAATTTTCATTGCTTAGAAATTAATTTAATGTATTGAGTGATGTAGCTCTCTAGAAGTCATTTTGATTTAATAAAAATAAAATTATTTATAGCTAATAAATGCTGCAAATATCAATCGATCAAAGCTCGGATGTATAAATTGAGGAGAATCTAGAAGGAGAAGAAATTAGACGTGTGAAGCAATGTGATTTGTTAACATTCGAAATCAGATGAATGTCGATATTTCCATGGAAAGGTCTGAGTTTAGTTCTGCTTTGAACTCTACAGCCATCTTTATTATTAATATCAACTACTAGCTTTATATGTTAACTCAACATATTTATTAATTTGAAAAGGGTTCGTGTTAATTGCGTGAAGCAGTATTTATAGGTATAATAGTGTCGAGCAGTGTATGGAGGTGTAATTTATATTTCATTGTTCTCCTTTTAGCACTAAAAAGTAAATAATATAGGAAAGTTTGCAAACTAGATTGTACGGGTACTTTATAGTTCGGGTACTAAATCAGACTGCATATCCACGCGGTATAAGGGCCGTGTGTTAGTGTGGAGGGTTTTCCCTACAAGGTTCGAAGTAATAACACAGAACACGTGTGATTGTGTCGCTGTTTTCCTCTGATATTCCGTATCGTGCTTTTCAACCCATTTTCATTATAACTCGAGCTCGGTGCTTCTCCTACATCTTTATTACTTCGGCCGCGGCCATTATTATGATTACGATTATCATCTAAATAAAAGCTTCTTGCCATTACTCCTTAATCCGCTGCCAAGTCTGGGACGGTGTGTTTTCACATGTCCCGGGAGCTTTCCTCCGCCTTAATAAAAACCTGCGTTGTTCCGCGGAGGCGGCTCTTAACCCGTCGTATAATATAACAGCGAGACCTTGTCAGATAATACTGGAGCCGAGTTATCTCGTCGGTTCGTTAGAGAAGGTTATTCGGCTTAACTCGACCTTAAGCAACCGATAGATAACCTTCCGCTGTGACCCGCCTGAATATTACCTTCCAGCAGTGATAGTTCAGTTTTATCGTATTATTTAATAAATTAACTTTATATCCTGCCGTGTTTAATACAGGGTCCTGTAATAATCCTAAAATTTAATTTCATTATTTTACAACCGTCTAAATAATCGAGAATTGAATAAAAGCATTAGAATTGCAAATCTAAACAAGTTCTAGAAAATATTTATATTAAAAAGATAAATGTATCGTCTTTTAACTAACTGTTTTACGCTGTGATTTGGTTATTGTAGGTTATGGAGATGGTCCACATTATTCATTTATAACTTTTAGAATTTTACTCCCGCACTTAACCTATTGCTTCCGAGCTTACCGAAGGTAACGGAAGCATTGTGTTCACTTTTGAGAACGAAACACTTTTATGTCTCCGATTTTAAAAATTCCAAGACAGAAATCCGTTTCAGACACCAGGGCACATTTTCGGTTCCGTGTTGGTCTTTCTGTCGGTCTGTGTGTCCGCGAATTTTGATACGTCTGACGATAACTTGAGTAATTCTGGACAGAGTTTGATTAAATTTGGTAGACATGTTCATTTTACCAATGCTCAGGACGAGTTCGTTGGACAACGATATCCGTTCAAGGTTTCACGCGCAACGCTCACGTAAACGTGAACTTTAAATTTAAAATTGGAAATTTTGGTCGGGGAAAAAATCAAACCTGATCTATTCAATGAGACGAACATTTTTTTCAAATACAATTTTTTAGTAAAACCTATTGCGACACCCCTATGATATGAAGTGTTAAAGATCGCTAAAAACTGTCAATTGTTCTTACACAATAAACAATATAACCATATAACCATACAACGTTAATGTTAATGTAACAATAAAGTACATGATAGGATGCGAGGAAGCTATGTGCCACACTAATTGGCAGTCTATTTTTTATTTTATTTTTTAATCTAAGAAATTTCACGCATCTTTGATTAAAGACTGATCTTTATTATAATTTTGCAAAGAGAACGGAGAGCGGTCACGTGATAAATCCGAATATTATCTTTGATTAAATGTAGATTTGTCGACCTTTTAACTTTCTCACATAGAACGAAAGTATTGTGATGGCGCCAAGATTCTAATTTGAGATTTTGATACATTTACACGTTCAGACACTTTCATCGTGAGTTCCACCAAGTATTGGCAGAAAAAAATATTATAAATTTAATCGTTATTTTATCTAGTTAAAATTGAATGTATTCTTTTTACGCTTATCTACATTTAAAACAATAACTACCAATAGGATTTGCTTGCTAGCATTGTTTATGTTTTAAAATATTGTTTGTAAGAAAAAAAATTTAAAAAATATTTTCTATTTTGATGAAAAGGTTGATGTGGGTTAGTGGGGCGTGATATTGGTTGGTGTGCGGTGCAGTGAGGTGTGAAGTGAGCGGGTGTGCGTGTGCACACAGAACATGCTGCCGCCCCTCTGTGCTCGGTTCATTTCACCCCTTACCTGGTCCCGGTTAGATTGAAACCCGCAACACACGTCGCTCGTCCAGGTTTAGCATAACCCGTTTTCTACCCTTTATTCGTTTTCTTTTAACATAACGTAACAGGGGTATTTGAGGGATGATTACATTGTTAACACACGATTCTCGTTTTGTTTTACTAATATTGCCTGATTTATACGTTTATCACGCCTATGTCCTTTGCTTTATTTTTGCTTGCGACATTATCGAAGGTAACGGAGCGATGTGATTTATCCACTTTTACTATACGTTTTTATTAGCTTGCTTTCTTGTTTGTTTGTCCAGTACAAATCTTGCAATCGATTTAACTAACTTTCCGAGTAGCTAGACATTTGAAACTTTTAGAATAGCTCAGATCACGACGACCATGCATTCTTTTGATACTTTTAGCAGAATTTAATTTGTTTTCAGCAACTTTTCCTTTATAGAAAGTTAGATCGAAAAAAAAACCGCAAGTTATTTCATTTTATTTCTTTTGACAATGGGTCATGTCTACGACCTTCATTTGGACAGGTTTTAAATTTATGATTTATGACAAAAAATTTAAAAAACGTAATATATAAAAAGTTATTTTTATCTTGTAATTATTGACACTTAGTTTTTATATTTTGTTATAAATCTGTATTGTATTTTCAAATAATTATTATTATACCTGAGGGCTCTGCAGTGCCATCTCAAGACATTTCTTTTCCTTTCAAATACATTTTTTCTGAACAATTATAATTATTTCCTGTTACTATTTATTTTCTGTTTTGTTTAAAGTAGTCTTGACTTACTTAACTTAGTTCCTGTTACTCCTGTAGGAGCATAGGGCATCCAGGAGAATCCGCCACCCATCTCGATCCACAGCCAGGTTCCTGAGTTCACCCCAGGATTTTCCAATTTGTCCAGCCTCCTTTTCCACTGTTCTTCGCCATGTCCCTTTCGGCCTACCCCTTTTCCTTGCGCCCTGTGGGTTCCACTTCAAAGCCTTTTTTTCAACGGCTCCATCTGGTTTTCTCAAGGTGTGTCCCAACCATCTCCATTTCCGTTCTTGGATCTGTCTATCCATAGGGGCCTGTCCAGTAAGTCTCCATAACTCTTCATTTGTGATTTTTTCTGGCCACCACACATCCATGATGCGCCGAAGACATCGGTTTACAAAAACCTGCAGTTGAGAGGTGATTTTAGCATCTACTCGCCATGTCTCACTTGCATACATCAGCACTGTCTTAACATTGGTGTTGAAGAGACGGATTTTAGTTTTCTTGGAGATGTTTTTGTTACG
>KZ651285.1:728554-739292 GCA_001010745.2 Gerris buenoi
ACACGTCCAATTTTAATGAAATTTAGGTGGTAGGTCATAATTAGCCCATTGTTGGTCCCATATAAGTTTCAACCTTCTGCGCCTATTTGTTTCTCTTCCACACGCGCACAAACATACATTTATTTACACCTAAAGCTTCAAAAGTACTAATCTGATTTTAATGAAACTTTTATAGTTTATGGAAAGTAGCCTGCAGATAGACCCAGAATAATTTGAACCGTCTGCGCTCTTTAAATTTTGCTAAATTGATAATTAAATTCGTGTAAAAAATCAAAACAATTTTGGCAGATTGAAAAAAAAAAACGGTGGAAACCAATTAGACAATAAAATAACTAAATCAATAATGTACGAGGGTAGAATGCGAGGAAGCTATGTTCCACACCAATTNTTCACCTTAGTTGTTTCTATGTGCAAAATTTGGGGAAGATTGAAAGACGGGAAGTGGTTCAATATTGGTGTAATATGTGTGCGATGAAACTTAAAAAGCAAAGTAATATAAGACATGTAAAAAACAAACAAATATTTTCAAGTGGCACGCTTCATGTCAAGCCACGCGATGCTTAGTTACTTTTAAGATCAACTTGAAAATGAACTTTTTTTTTTTTGAAAGTGTAATAATTATTTGACTTGTACTATGTTTAGAGGAGAGTAGAAAGATTTCTCTTGACGTTGTAGCCTCAATGTCTCATATTAGAACTAAAATAACAGCAGCACTCTGAAAATTGTTTTATTGTCGTTTCTCTAAATACATTTTTTACACAGTTGTAGCTACTTTCTGTACCAAGTTCTTTTTTAAAGATCAACTTNCATACAGAGAAAAATACACCAGTGCAAAAATTCCCGGTGCGGGGGTGTATTTTTCTCTGTATGTCTCCCGTAGTTATTGATAATTGTAATTTGGATTATTTAAAGAAATATTTTAATTTTGACGCTTTAGTATCAAGTAAAGAAAAATGCATTACATACTTACTATTTGCTATTACGGTGTTGATAGAATTAATTTGATTTATTTTCTAGGTTTACAGTCGTAATAATAAGACTTATGTGTGGTATGTAGCGTAAAACTCATTGAAATTCGCTACGAGTGTCGACTCTTTAATAAAAAAAACATAAATATTAGAAACTTATTTTCTCGGGGCGTCCATTTTTTCCCCCTCCCCTGGGTATTTTTATATTTATGGGAGTGTGGAACTGGAATACATGCCGGGAGCGTGATAGAGGCTCTGGGGGCGATATATTATCTCAGCTGTGTAACGCTAAACTACAACTCGACGCGTCAATATAAAAATACAATATGTAGCAACAAAGGCTTGTTCCCGTGTGCGTTGCTGTCATCACTAATTAACTCGCTAGTCCCCACTATTGCACTGCAACACTAAATTGAACTAAATTGAATTTAGTAAAATGACATTTCAGTTTAGGATTTTACATTACATTACTGTGTAAAGTCACATTGGATTCCGTTAAACTTCACTTTGAATTTGAAATTGCTGTTATTCCTTTACTGAGATTTTTAATTAACTTTTTCATAGTAAACAAAATTTAAAGCGTTAGCAAAATGTAAATCAACTAAAAAACAATACTGCTCATAAATTCAATTATTATAAGTTTTTGGTAGTATTCATACTACGGAACGTACAAATTTTAATTTAAATCAAATTTTATTTGTCTCTGTCTGTCTCCCTTTGTAAATAGTAATTATAATTTGATTTAAATACTGCTCAGTATATAATGCACTCTGTATAGTCGGCTCATTAGTTTAAATATAATGACCAGATAAACTTTGACTAAGCAACTATTAAATAAAGGGAGGTTTAGTCCAGTGTACTCTGAGACAAAGGAATATCACACTTCTGTTTTTTATAAGGGGAGTACCAGTCTAAAGAAGAACACTCTGAACACATTCTTTAGATTGTTACTCTCCTCTTTTTTGTATATGGGAGTAACAATCTAAAGAAGTGTCAACATTTTTGCTATAATTCTGACTCTACAGACTTTAGGAGTTAAATTAGATTTTTTACACAGCCCCCTCCCCCCCGGAATAAAGCTAATAAATTATCATTTTTCACAAAATTTTCCTCTTTTTATGAGGATTTTATTATCAAGTAATAGAGATTTATTTACTAAAAATAAACACCGAGCCTGACTGTAAATGATAATTTATAAGAACTCCTTTTCCTCTTCAATTTTTAAGAAAATGCAAACGAAGAAAAACTATTTATTTATAAAGGATTTGCTCGCAGGATTCACCAGTGCAATGTTGTGAAAATTGCAAATGCAACTCTATTATTTTTTTTCACTTCTGTTACTTGTTTATTAAAAAAAAAATCTAAGAAAAAAAAAATGCCTAATATTATTCTTTATTTATGAATAGAATAAAACCTAAAGATAATTTATTTACAATTATTATTCTCTCGTGTTATAAACCATTATATTATAATGATATTACATTTGAGATAGATTTTTGAAGTTTCGGAAAATATATTTCCTTCTTCAGGGTATAAGAAGAAAATGAAAAAAATCGACCCGAGACAATTCANTACCATCGAAATTTTATCAATATCGTTAGAACGGTGCCAGAAGAAAGCAAAAAGCAATTTTATTTAGCATTGTTTTGAAGTTTGAAAATAAAATTATTTTATTTATTTATTCATATTATTTTTAAATTTACTGGAAAATAGGTATTAGTATAATTAAAAGAGAAAAATAAATTACAATATAAATCCTTTATCACTATTTATTTTTTAGTACATTTTTCCGATTAAATTTAATGAAGTCATAACATTCTGCTATATTATTTAATGTTTATGATTAAAATAAACCTTGAAAATGGTTTTAGGGCTTATGGTGTACAAATTATATTAAAGAAAAATTGAATAAGGTTATTAAAATTTACGATAACAATTTAATTAGAATAATTTTACAATATTACGGTTTTACAGAACGTCTTATATAGTTGAATTTTAGATTAGGATTTTATTATGCTTGACATTTCTTTTCTAGAGTTTCTATTTCTGTGAGAGTAGAATTTAATACTCGTATAATGGTAAACATAATAGACCATATTAAATAAAGTTGGACATTTTCAAGCTTAAGGGAAGAGGTAAATATAAATACTTATATAAATGTTTTGTTTGACAACATCCTTCATCTCTTTATAACATTATACTCGTACTCTGGTGCAATAATACCGCAATGATTTTCCCTGCTTAATAATTCGCAACAGATGATTAGGCTTGCCAAGGGACAAGGACATGTTAAGGATGGCACTGGGTTAGTGGATCGCTGTATTAGTTATATTGACTATTTAACTCACATTCGTAACCAGACAAGTACATACTTTTCAAATACTCTTGTGTCTGTGTTCTTTAGAAATTTTATTCTAGGATGTCTATTATATTCTCGGATTTCCTTGACAAGATTAGAACAAAAAGTACAAGTTGAACAAAATATTGAAAACTGTTAATATATCTTTTTGTAGTTCTAATAAAAGTAAAACATGTAAATAATAATAATAATAAAACAAAATAACAATAAAACAAAAAATAAAATAATAATTTTTAAATGGTAAGGACATACATTTTGAATGAAAAAATATTATTAAGTAGTGCCTCTTTCTTGTCAGAATATTTTGTACAAAACATATTACGTGTTCTAGATCTTCTTCGTTATTACAGTCGTATACTCAGAGCGTACACTGTTTTGTTTATTTTTTAAAATATAAATTGCAAATATCCTTACAAAACAATTTCTTACAAAATGTTGGAAGTTGGAAAATTAATTAGAAAACTGAAAAATATTTTTCTTTTGGTTCTACTTGTGTGATAATATATACACAGTTTTTAACAAATATGGAATCTACAAAAAAGATAAAAATAAATAACAAGTATAAAATAAACAATCTTTTTCGGCCAGAAGAAGGAGAAAGTTGAAAATGGTTTTGGGGCCGGAGTACGCATTTGTATAATTGGACGACGTAAACTCGAGCTTTCCAAGGAGGCGTCATTTCTGTGGCTTGGAAACAATTCAAACAAAGCTTACTTTTGTAATTCAGATAAGTGAGTGAATAAGAAACGTGTATTATTTTTAAGAAACACGTTCAGAAAATATATTCTATTAAGAAAAAACAACGTTAAAAATGTTAAAAAATTTTCCTCTCGCGGTTTGGACGATTTTAACAGGAAAATATAAGGCAATAAAATTTAGCTTTTTATTTTTTCTTTTAACGTGGTTTTGAAAAGAAAATGTGTTTATTTTTGTATATTTCACAAAACAAAAATTTAAAAAATAAATTTAAAAAAACAAAAAAAACGGTTTTATGCTGATAATCCTTCCAAAACAATGTCCACTTTTTGTAATAATAATGTTTTTCTCTTTCTTTGTATTTTTTTGTCTTTCTGTTCACCTTTTTGTAGTGGAGTTAGCGGAAAAAAATGTTATTTTATTTCACACTTTTTCTAGTTATTATTACTATTTTTGTGCTTGTAAAAATGACGTTAGGAGAGGAAATAAAACTGTGTAGTAAGAGGGAAAATATGTTTAAATGCTATTAAATCACAAGAAACAAGTAAAAATTCCTTTATAGGAAAAATATAGTTGTTTAAACAATTGAATTTGAATTTTAACTGGAGATTATTCGGACTACACTCAACACAGCAGACTAGACAGGCAGCTTGTGGTACGATTTGCTAGGTATAGTTACTGCGCACCAATATAAGTAGACTAGGCGGCCTTTTGGCCAGACGTCGCCAAATTTGTCAAACCCTGTACCTACTAAATCCCTGACTTACTTCGTTTATTTTATTTGAAGTCGCTATGAAATATATAAACATTATTTCACCGTCTGATTGCTTGCAAAGTTATTATTTACATTCTAGGTGATGTTACAAAATTTAAAGCACTAAGAGTACGTAGAAGTGTTACTTTTAGCGCATAGCTCCGGTTCCGAGAACATTGCGTGAAGGATATAATATTTGATTTTTGTATAATTTTTAATGTAATATCTTATAGCACTAACCATTTAAATATATCTTATATTGAATGTATTCTGTAATTAATTTTATTTAATAGAGTTAAAAACGTGCATAATGCTTAAAAGAAATATAATTCACGAAGAACGGCTTTTTCCCCTTTTTTTACACACATATTTATCGATGATAAGAGATAAGGCATGNTACAAAACAATTTCTTACAAAATGTTGGAAGTTGGAAAATTAATTAGAAAACTGAAAAATATTTTTCTTTTGGTTCTACTTGTGTGATAATATATACACAGTTTTTAACAAATATGGAATCTACAAAAAAGATAAAAATAAATAACAAGTATAAAATAAACAATCTTTTTCGGCCAGAAGAAGGAGAAAGTTGAAAATGGTTTTGGGGCCGGAGTACGCATTTGTATAATTGGACGACGTAAACTCGAGCTTTCCAAGGAGGCGTCATTTCTGTGGCTTGGAAACAATTCAAACAAAGCTTTCTTTTGTAATTCAGATAAGTGAGTGAATAAGAAACGTGTATTATTTTTAAGAAACACGTTCAGAAAATATATTCTATTAAGAAAAAACAACGTTAAAAATGTTAAAAAATTTTCCTCTCGCGGTTTGGACGATTTTAACAGGAAAATATAAGGCAATAAAATTTAGCTTTTTATTTTTTCTTTTAACGTGGTTTTGAAAAGAAAATGTGTTTATTTTTGTATATTTCACAAAACAAAAATTAAAAATAAAAAAAAAAAAAACGGTTTTATGCTGATAATCCTTCCAAAACAAAATCCACTTTTTGTAATAATAATGTTTTTCTCTTTCTTTATATTTTTTTGTCTTTCTGTTCACCTTTTTGTAGTGGAGTTAGCGGAAAAAAATGTTATTTTATTTCACACTTTTTCTAGTTATTATTACTATTTTTGTGCTTGTAAAAATGACGTTAGGAGAAGAAATAAAACTGTGTAGTAAGAGGGAAAATATGTTTAAATGCTATTAAATCACAAGAAACAAGTGAAAATTCATTTATAGGAAAAATATAGTTGTTTAAACAATTGAATTTGAATTTTAACTGGAGAATTCGGACTACTAACAACAGACTAGCCAGGCAGCTTCTGGTACGATTTGCTAGGCATAGTTACTGCGCACCAATATAAGTAGACTAGAGGGCCTTTTGGCCAGACGTCGCCAAATTTGTCAAACCCAGCTTTGTACCTACTAAATCCCTGACTTACTTCGTTTATTTTATTTGAAGTCGCTATGAAATATATAAACATTATTTCACCGTCTGATTGCTTGCAAAGTTATTATTTACATTCTAGGTGATGTTACAAAATTTAAAGCACTAAGAGTACGTAAAAGTGTTACTTTTAGCGCATAGCTCCGGTACTGAGAACATTGCGTGAAGGATATAATATTTGATTTTTGTATAATTTTTAATGTAATATCTTATAGCACTAACCATTTAAATATATCTTATATTGAATGTATTCTGTAATTAATTTTATTTAATAGAGTTAAAAACGTGCATAATGCTTAAAAGAAATATAATTCACGAAGAACGGCTTTTTCCCCTTTTTTTACACACATATTTATCGATGATAAGAGATAAGGCATGAAGCTTACAGTGTTGAAGTACGAGGGGATCCGCACGTATGATAAAATATGTAGACATAACCCAAAAACATACATGTTTTTTTCCCCCCGAGTTTGTAAATTTTAAGAGAGTAGATAAAATAAAATAAAAAAGTCTGGTCGGACTGGTTTTAGGATGTGCAGTGAAGAAGGTTGTTTTCGCTGCGGCTTAATGTTGAAAAGGTGTTTTTCACATTCAGATGGGTTCAGAAGAAAACCTTCTATATAAAGCATCTCCCTCTCCAAGTCAATATTTATCTTGGAAAAAAGAGGGGAGATAGATAGGTAAAGTACTCGCTCCTCTACTTCACACTCTAAGTACTTCTAAGGCCCTTTTTTTTCTTTATGGGCTACTTACTTAAAGATGGTTCCTTCGCTACAAGAAAATAAAATAAGTAAAAGATCAGGGGAAAAGATGGATAGTTCCTTTTGGTTTTGTGGTTTGGAGCAAGGGATATATCCCTGCATCAAACCAAACCTAGAATAAACGTGTTCTTTATTCTTATCAAACCTTCTAAGAGATTAGAGTAGAAAACTTCCCTGTACATATCGATGCTTTTTTTAAATTGCAAAATGTTAGTGTGTATGTGGAAGAAAAAGGAATGGACGCACAACGTTGGATTAACAAGGAGCAGCAATGGGGCTAATTTTAATCTACCATCGAAATTTTATCAATATCAAACGATTAGTTTTTAAAATAAGTCAAGTAGGAAAAATGATGAACTCGAGACAAACCGACAGACAGACAATAAATATGAAACGGATATCTGTCCAGGATTATTTCTATTTGCAGGCGTAAAAAAGTTGTACCTGAGAACGATCATATTGCCTCGTTTACCTTTGGTCAGCTCAGAGGTAAAAGTGAGTCATAGTAATATCACATTATACTAACTGCAGTTTCTAGTTAACCAATAAAATATGATTTACGAGGTAATTGTGACATTTATCATGTTCTAAAAGCAATTTCCTAGTTTACCTTTATTATTAAAGTTAGGTCTGAAAGATAAGGGGGGGGGGGGTAGAAAAATACGCTGTAGTGAATATAAGTTAGAGAGGGTGTCCGGACTTCATTTTTTTTTACGTGGGTAAAGGTGAGTTATGAGTAATTTGTGTTAAGGCCGTTGGGCGGGCCCCGGGCCCCTGTAAGGGCCTCGGGATCACGCGAACCTCTGTCTTAATTCCACAGCCCTGTAAACCCGAAACCAAAGGGAACCTACTCAAACCTATACTTTGTCGTTACTTTGTACTTTTTAATATCGGCTCTCATCCGTTTTATAATATCGATTACAAGTTTAGAAGCACGATTTCAATCTCGTTGTTTTTTCTCGAACATATGTTGATAAAGTTTATTATTTTTTAATAATGTTAAAGTGGTGCATCGCGTGGTAAGCGCGCATAATACGATAAATATTTAATATTAAGAAAATAAGTTGATCATAATAAGTTGATCATAATAAGTTGATCATAATAAGTTGATTGTTGTAGTGTAGAGGATAATTGGAATTGAGAGCAGTCGAGACACTTCTCCTTTAAAACTATTATTTCGAATGTTTTACTTGACTTGACATAACTTCAGCTTGTATCAAGTTGAAATAAGACACTCCTGCCTCAAGTACGTCAGGCGATTTATGTAAAGTACTATAAAAATCCATTCCTTAAAAAGTAAGATATTAGTAAAAACGTTTTTTCTCTTTTTAGACGCTAACATTCGACTGAAAGGATGTATCGGTATCTATCACTTTATAGCGGCATCGTTGTGCATTTACTAAATAGAAATATTTTGAAAATATATATATATATATATTTTTTATTTTTTTTCGTCGAATAAAATTGAACTAATTTTTAATGAACTTTGTGATATTTTTAAAGAAATCAAATCCAAACTTGGATCAAAACCAAATCACTCCAAAACTTTGTAAACAGTGAAAAGAAATATTACTTAATAACTTTTTAGAAGCATTTGATTTAAATTGTTGGTCTTTTGAAATGTCAATTTAAACTTATTGAATCATTTGAAATAAGTTTTTTTTGTAAAGAACCTTTACTTGAAGAAAAAAAAATGTTTTTTGTAACTGAAGTTAAATCTTAATTGTAAATCGTGGAAGCACGGGGTGGATAATCCCACCCAACGAGTCTTATATCATTTGTAGTAAATTTAATTTTTTTTAAGTTGACTGATGAAAATTGTGTTGAGTAAAGCTCTAGAACTCTTGTCTGTTGACATTTCTACAGATTCTTAATAGAAATGACTCAACTCTATGTGGTTGACTTTAAATGGACAAAAATACGATGTAGTTAACTTCCTGAAATTAAATAATTAAGGTAGTTCGTGACGGATCAAGAGTAATAAGAAGGTAGGGTTAGCGAGATGTCAAATAAAACACTGTTTAAGGTTTAAGCTAACGTTTCGCTAAATTTATTAGCATCATCAGAGCAAATAGACAAAGGATAACGAAAATATGTAGATGTTGACTCTAAGACATGTTATAATAGAATGAATAAAGGTGTAGTTAAAAATACAGAGACATAAGAAAACGGTAAGGTAAGTCAAGTTAAGTCTTATGTCTCTGTATTTTTAACTATACCTTTATTCATTCTATTATAACATGTCTTAGAGTCAACATCTACATCTTTTTGTTATACTTCTATTTGCTCTGATGATGCTAATAAATTTAGTGAAACGTTAGCTTAAACATTAAACTGTGTTTTTATTTGACAGCATCTCGCTAACCCTACCTTCTTATTCCTGAAATTAATTCAACAATAATTGCTATCAAAATTTGTTTATATATGCATTAAATATATGTAAAAAGAATGTAATATATAAAGACAAACAAAACATGCTGTTTACTCGCGAGTGTTTAGCTAAAAAAGTACATTTTTATTACTTTACGTAATTATTTAAAAAAAATTGTTGTTTTTATCTTCTACTCGTGTATTCGTTGTTTTGTTTCAAAATATGATTTTATTTAACGTAAAAGCTAAAATAAATGAACCCCAAAAAAAAAAATAAATAAATAAACAAATAAATGGAATTGGTTTACATTTTAACATATTTTTCTCTCTTTTAATGTATTTTGTTTTTTCAATTTTTTAATTTCGGTTTTTTTAATTATAATTTTTATTTGATATAGCGTAATATTATACTACTGGTGCATTCATTAGTTGTTTATACGGAGCGTGCCTGATTTTATACCTATATTACACTAATTATTAATGTTTTTTTTAACCCTAAATTTTTTTTACCTCTATTTAAAAGATAATTATAGAAGGCAAGATGAAAGAGCTGGCTGCAGCCCCCCCCCCCCTTCACTATTATTATTATTTTTTAATTTATGTTTGCCTCATTATTAGGGTTATTTTACATTATTTTATTTTATTAATTTACTACTTACTTCGAATTTTAAATTTAGTTTAAATTTTCAACGTCTAATTAAACGATTTATTATTTTTTACTTTTACACGTTCAACATTATTATATTTATAGTAATAGCTTATAATAAGCATTACCAGGAATTACCTTTTTTTAAAAATCCTTTGTCAAAATCTTTTGAGGGCTGATTAGCTCCGAGCTAAAACTTGGCACATGGACTCTGCACCAACACTAACACATTCTATTTAATTTAACACTCACACACAAGACGCTTAACCTTAATTGTTAATTATAAGCGTTAGTTCTCGGTCTAGTTCTATTGTCGTAAATATTGACTTGCTAAGACTTAAGACTTGTAGAAAAATTGAAAACTTTGATTCGGGACTAGGTGTCGGTTACGACAGAGAAAATCATTCTTCAGTGAAGCTCAGTTGGTCAGAGCGCCTGTACTGGATATATAGGAGGCCCGTGGTTCGAGTCCCGGCGCTGGAGTCTACTTTTCTCTTTCTGTCTCCCAGTGTTAATATTTATTATACTTTGATTTAAATTAAAATTTAAACTTTCCGTAGTATGATTAACTATCAAAAACTTGAAAAAATTAAATCCCTTATTGTTATGAAAATTGTTAAAGATTTTTTTAACAAACTAAAAACTTGCAGATAACACACAAACAAAATCAAGTATAAAGGATTTATAATAAAATTTTTGTTTATATGGGCTAGTAATTAGAAAACACCAAGTGGCATATATA
>KZ651285.1:739909-756151 GCA_001010745.2 Gerris buenoi
AAAAAAAAAAAAATATATATATATATATATATATATATATGGGAAATAGGGAAATAAGAAAACATAGGGAATAGGAAATGAAAAATGAGAGAGGATGGAAGATAGAGGTTGTTTTGAGAGTGATTGACATACTACGGGGCCTTGTAAGAAGACTTTAGAAGGAACCGGTCTATATAACTGTGAAACCACATCTATAAACCACACAGAGGAAAACAACGTTACCACAGGAAAAAATACATCCAGCAGTTTGGGGCTGAAAAGCTTCCAAGGGAAGAGGCTTCAGGTAGCTCGGGTTTTCCTCTAGTAAAAACCTCTACCAGTTGTCTTTCCTTGTTTTCTTTTGAGCAGTGAAATAGGCCTCTAAGACACACACTCGTAAAACCACATTCCTTTCCGTTTCTTTTTCTTAAACTCAATTTCTATGAAAAATTCATTCTTTTTTTATTTAAACAACTCGTTTTGAAAAAAACGAATGCAAAGTGCAGATACTTTATGCTGGTTATAAGAAAATCACCTGGCCTTAAAAGTTCTCGATACTTTCTCTATTTATATAATCTACTTCTTGTATGAAAAAATCTAACTACTATTATTAGAGGAAGAATTAAATACACGTATGTATAAATAAATATCAATGCAATAGATTACGAAATTTTGATGTTACCATATCCGTAAAAATAGTACGACCCTATGCTGGAGATAAAAGTATTGTTTGGCCCTGTTTCTAAATTTCAGTAGGGTCAAATTTCAATCTACGTTCCTTCTAAATTCAAATTGAATAAGAATTTGATTTTAGGGGTTTATATAAGTTAGTGCGTAGAGGTAGGAAGCGAAGTATGGGTGGCTATGTCTGTAACAGTCGTTACATCAGTGTGATCAAGTACAACGAGTCGGATTGCAATGTGTGTGTTACTATAAAAATACTTTGTGCGAGACAAAGCGATGTGCGTACAAGTTTCAAATTAATGCGGGGCCATAAAACGCTAGTTTTGACGTCTGAATCTCATTAAAATCTAACATGTGTACTTTTTAGGTTTCTGTACAACGTACAAAAAAAAACCTTATATAACGGCTCTGTCTGTCTGTCTGTCTGTTTCTTTGTCTGCCTGTCTGTCTGTTTCTTTGTCTGCCTGTCTGTCTGTTTCTTTGTCTGTCTGTCTGTCTGTTTCTCCTCTGACCGTTGGCTTGTTTCAATTCATAAACAACTAAATATTACAGCTAGAATCATAAATTTTGGCACACAGGTGCATCTCGGCGTTTGAGAAAACTGGACGCATTTTGGATTTTCTACACTTGATATTTCAAAGATGGCGGTGGTCAATGGCGGGTGACTAAAAAAGTTTTTAGTTACCATGGCATGTTATACATCAATTTAAAGGTCTTGAAGTGTAGAAAAAGAATATGAATTATTAAAATAACACGTAGTATTTTCAAGATGGCGGCTAATATGGCGGGCGACTAAAAAAAGTTTTTAGTCACCATGTCATGTTATACATCAGTTTAAAGGTCTTGATGTGTAGAAAAACAGAAGAAAAGAAAGTGTATTTCACCTGATAATTTTAACTAAGTCGTACAGAAGCCGGCGATTATCGCCTCACGTACTTACGTGAAGCGCGCCTTACTTGTTTTAATACGTGATGGTTTATTTCATCTATCAAATAGATTTCGAATGGTTTTTCGTTCTAGCATTGCAATATTGAATGCACAGTTTGTGGACATGCGAGAGATAAAGAATTTCGTTTTGAAGATAATATCGTGGCTCGCATGAATGTAAACTGACCGACGGACACGAGACCAAAAACGTTTTCTTATATCTAAAACTTATTTCAGTGTAGGAAATTTTGAATTAAGACACAAATAAATGTCATTTTTCAGAATTGTTTCGGTTTGATCGCTAGGAAACGAGATAAATACACACTGATAAATGTTGTGTTTTTCTCTATTTTTTGTGATGCATTTGAACAGTGTTTGAAAAACTGGTTTCCTAGCTTTGTTGCTCGTGTGAGAAGCTAGAGATTTATATTTTCCTGATTTAGCTTTCAGTTGCCGAGACTAAAACTCCCCGTAACTCGCTCTACCTTTCCACTTAATATCAAAGAGATGCCGGCAAAAGAAAAGAAGATTTCTTAAAAATAAAATAAAAATGGATTTAAGAAAAAAAAACGGGAATGTAAATAAGGGGAAAATGCTTGCTTTCTCGCAAGTACAAGAAATAGAGGGAAAAGATGGAAAATCTTATAGACTTATCCCAAGAAAAATCCTATTTTACAATAAGCCAGTGCTCGGGAGAATTCCGGTAGACAAGATAGAAAGAGAATCGGAACCTATGTTTGCTACTTGAAACAAGCTCCTACCGAGACCCGAGCAAATCTCCGCTATAGAATCCCACCCGAGTTGCGATTTAAGAGGTAAAAGAAAAAGATAAATAAAATAAAGAAGTTTGCACTCTAAGAGCTTTCTACTGCTCTACTTGTAGGAGGAAATATAAAGCGATCTCGTCTACTTTGCCTTCCAATGTAAACATAAAGGAACGTATCGACTTCACGCGTCCTGTCAATTTCAATTTTATATTCTCTATCTCTCATACAAAGTATGCATTAAAGGAAATCCTATGCTGAAAAAGTGATGACTCTATATTCGTGAGATTTTAAATAAAGTATCGAGAGTCCTTAACAAACAGAATAATATCTGTTTGTCGCTTGTGAACGCACGTGGAGAATAAACACTACTTAGTGAAACTTTTTCAAAACCTCTCTCATAGCTAATTATTAATTTTATCTACGATTGATACGTAATATAAACATTTCATCTCTGTTTAAATTCGTAGAAAGTGATTCTTTACACACCTGTATTAATTGTGCATGCGTGTCTCGTAGTTTTGAACAATTCCTCTTCTTTTCGCCTCTAGCGCTGTAAAGAAGAATTCTCAACTTTACACACGATTAGCGAGTTTGTTTACATTTAACATAACTAATTTGATGTTTATTTAATAAAAGTAACTGTTTGTTTCGAGTTTTTTTGTGAAAATCAATGAGTGATTTAAGTGATTATGNTCTTTCACATTGGAGAGACAGGAGACAAGATCTTATACCACTGGGAAAATATGATTAGTCCCCTTTGGTGTGGAAACCATATTAGTTGTAAATAATAATATAACGAAGACATTTCTCGTGTCTCTTCTCACACGTTTCAAGTTTCAAAATTTAATAAAACAAAAACATAATTTAACTCAATAACTTTATTGTTATTTAATAAACTCGTAGCCTTGTTAAGTTTGTATTAGCATGCATAGGAAATAAAATCAATAATATTAAGTTTATTATTTTTTTCTGCATTTATTATTTAAAATCTAACAATCGTAGATAAAGTACGGTACGCAATTCGTGCGAATACGGCATTTTGCATTGCTCGTGTGGTTTTTACTACCCTCGCTGTCGCTCGGGTGTAAACTCCACACTCGCATGCAAAATGCTACTTTCCACACTCAACGCGTAATGTACTATTTTACCCATTAAAAAATTATCCGTGCACTGAGACTTGCGTCTCGGTGAAAGTATTTTTATTATAATTTGTCAGGTAGTCCCTATTCTTCATATTTGATCTTAAAGATTTTTCCTTGAAAGTATTTTTTGTGGTTTCGTCGAAATTTATGTTAGCTGTTTTGTTTTTGGTCAAGTTTGCACTTCCAGCTTACTTATTCTTAGTTATTTCGTGAAACTAACTTTGCCTTTACAAGAGGAGTGACTTAAATTTTAACTTATTTTGGTAATTTCGAGTAAAAATATAATTTACCTCCAGCGGGGAGAAAAAGTGAACTTTCCTCCCTAGTTTACAGGGGGGAAAGTAGCTCATTGCACCCGGTCGGGCTCGACAGGGAGTAATGAGAAAGGAGGGAATCATGAACTTTCATGATTTCTATACGACTAACTTTTTATTCGAAGTTCGCTCTTCTCAGACATCTAAACCGACATGACGTGGAAAAAAGAAAAGTTTGATTTGATATAAAACTGATAAGGGGAAAGTTATCGCCGCTTTTCCTTCATAAAATCGAAGGAAATGGAATTGTGTAGTTCGGAACCAATAATAGTTATAAAACTCAAGTATTTATCGAATCAATCTGAAAATTAAAATACCTCTGGGTAAACAAGCTCCACACTCGCATGCAAAATGCTACTTTCCGCACTCGACGCGTAATGTACTATTGTTTTAATTTTTTAAATACCTTAATCACACACATTAACACAATAACAGCGTATTCAACTCACTGTAATTTTTTGCAAAATTGAATGTTGAATCATTTTGCAGTCTACGTATAAACGCACTTTATGATATAAAATTTGAGTTAATAAACTTGTCAAAAGTTGCCAAACTTCCACACCGACAGACCTTCAATTGTCCAATATACCATTTTTTCCTGGTGGGCATGTTTTTAGCGCTTTAGCGCTACTGTTCATACAAGGTATTATTTTGTTATTATTTTTATTCGTTTATCTCTTCATTACGAAGTTGCTTTGAAGATAATATCGTGGCTCGCATGAATGTAAACTGACAGACCGACGGACACGAGACCAAAAACGTTTTCTTATATCTAAAACTTATTTCAGTGTAGGAAATTTTGAATTAAGACACAAATAAAGGTCATTCNTGGAGGTAAAATCTTGTACGTACCTCGGGAGTAAAAATCACTTGCACCCTCGCAATAATTAACTCCCTCGGCTTCGCCTCAGGAACCAACGTCATCGCTCGGGGTGCAATCACTTACTTTACCCCCTTGGTGCGTATATAACTATTGTTTGCTAAATTCAAGTTTCAAAAGCTTCCTGAATATAGTTTTAGTTTAATCGTAAAATACAAACATGAAAATATTTAAATGAAACTATTTGTATTATCATTTTTTTAAGTAATCTGGGTTATGAAGTAAATAACGACGAACAGAATAAGGCTACTCAAATTTTCAAAGAGAAAAGTTACACTAGGTGGATTCTTGTCCGGATAATAAATTATATTTTCAGAAAGCAATCGGGAACCCTATGAAACTAATACAGCCTAACAGGGAGTCGGGAAAGTGGCGAGTCCTGAAAATTAAAAAAAAAACAAAAAAAACTACTATTCAACCCTTTGAAAATTGGTTGATGATTCCAGTTCTCAACTAGGGGAAAAGCCAATTAAAAATATATATCCTGTATTAAGTGAAGTATTTTGCGATCTAAATAGTCGGCCACAAACAAGAAACAGTTCAATGTAATAAAAGAGATTTTCAAATTGGAATAAAAATGTCAGTGATAAAATTCTAACGTTAATGTATGGATAGAAAAAATATAAAAAAGTTAACTGTGCCCAACCTTATATTTACCTAGCTTATTGTCCATTTGTAAAACGTCTACATATATAGGAAATTACTAATATTAAACGTTTTGAATTTATATTTGGAACGGTTTCAATTTAAAATTGCATAATTTGTAGACATAAACTTAATCCAGGATTCCGTTCGATTTAAAATTGTAGTAAATTAAATGCATTGTCAAACTAATTATAAATAATAATCGATGTTTCGAAATTTATTCGAAGCAATTTCAGATTTCAAATCTGATTACAGTAAATTCCCCTTACAAGGCTAATTATTTACCGAATTATAATTGGGTAGGACCTATATGTGCTATTTATTCAAATCCTGTATGAAATATTCATTATTATAATATGCATAAATAATAATTATATTCTTTTATTGATGAAATTATCATCTTCAATAATTATGTATTTGATTAATTGTGGCCAACTAAAAGTATCTATTACATATAATGAGCCAGTAAAGGAAATTAGGAATAATAATTTGTTAAAGTTACCCCATTATATCTCCTACACATATTACCGGCACCCTATCTTTAAGTAATTATACCGAAATTCCATATTTATTACGATCTCTAAAATAAATTTTAATAATTCGAATTTAATTTTAGTCAGGAACTTAGTCCTCAAATTAATATAATATATTTATCGGAAATTCCGATTAAAGAAATAAATGCTGATCCTTTGAACAATTTCAGTTTTTATACAAAAGTAAAACTAAACCAAGGAGGTTTTCAATTTGCCATATTTTTTAACTTTTTTAACTCAATTTATTAATTTTTGACTCGTAGATATTTTATTGTTACAGCAATGTATTTAAAAAGTACTTTTTTTCAATACGGAATTATTCGGACGTTTTTTGTGGATCGTGTAGTGCTCGGCTCGTCCTATGTTCGGCAAACTATTTGTTTGGCTCGTCCTATGTTCGGCTCGTCCTATGTTCGGCTCGTCCTATGTTCGGCTCGTCCTATGTTTGGCTCGTCCTATGTTCGGCAGTTTGAACGTAGCTTTACAGACATACATTTTTTGTATGTTTTTTGTTGAACGTGAATGCCAAGTTTTATCAAAATCCACCCAGTAGTGTAGGCTCAACTTATTTGCACTGATTAAAGTACAGACCGCCATTGTTTTAAATATACAGTTTTTTGGACTCAGGGGGCCACAAAACGGCACAATAGTTTCTTCCTTTCTTTTTCTTCTTCCTTTTTGTTTTTATTTTACGTTTATGGGAAAGTAAAAAGTGAAGAAATGAAAAAATAAAGAAAATGAAATAAATATAAAACGATTTCTTTATTTGTAATAAAGTAAATAAATTACTCCACATAAAAAGGTTATGTTTATAAGCCTACTTCCCTAAAGTACCTCTCGTAAATTAAATTCATAAAAAGAAGAAATTTAAGAATCTACAAAAAAATAAACTACAGGAAATAAAGTTGAAAAGAAAGAGGGGGGGGGGGAGGAAAAAATGGTTGCGTTTCGCCTCACAAGCGAGTTTTGCATAATGAGTTGCCCCCTTATCACACGGTTACTGTAACAACTGCGGGGGGGGCCGCGGCTCGGGGGGTTTTAAAAAGCGACTTTCTCGTTTCGAGATAAAATAACAATAAATAAGTGTTTTTAAGCTTCCCCTGAGGACGTCTTAGAGATAAGATATCGACTGTAAGCACCCCCCCCTTAACTTGTTCATTTCACTCCGTGTTATGACTGTCACTCGACCTATAACTTTGTCAGAGAAAATATTCCCCCAAGTCGATCCATAAAGTATATAATCGCTGGAAAAAATAAATATCTTAACAGATATAAAATACTCGATTTAAGATCGTGAAAAAAATACTTTTCATTTTTTTTATCGGGATATGAAAACACTGGAATTTATTGAAATTTTTTTTTCATTCTTTTGTGATATTTATTGCGTTTGTAAAACTTTATTCGAGGATATATCGCGAGAAAGATAAAGAGAATAATCGTAATTTAATATTTTATGTAAAAATATAAGAAAGTTAAAAGAAGCTATATTTGAATATATAAAATTCTAAATTCATAACGAATCCCTGGAACTATAACTATTGAATTTTGTAGATGGGTTGTTCTCAGGCTCTAGGATCTCTTCGCCATCATGTTACAGCATGACGAGCCGTATTACATGGGCTTCAATGACATAATAAATAATAGCACTCTTTTAAAACGTGGAAGAAGAAATGTCTCCAGATAACAGATGTCCACTATTTTATTCATCAAAATAGTAGTTATTCAGCAAGTTTTTTACTTGCTCTCTTTTTGTAAAAGTGTTATTTTTCTTTTGATGCGTTTTGCAAGTAAATTCGCTGAGCGTATAATAGCGTTTAAACCACCACCGTAATACCAAGCTTTTCCTCGTTTCTTTTCCGAGAAGAAAATCCCCTTTTTAAAAATTGAAACCGGTTTTTCTCGAGGTTATTTTAAATTTCATAGCTATCTCTGTAATTCCCCCCCCCCCCCCCCCCNTATGGAGGCCACTGTTATGGAGCAACTTTTCATTTAAAGTTTGTCGTGAAAGTTAGCTGTTTCAAGTAAATGGTGTTTTAAAACGATTCTAACTAGGTTTTATGAAATATATATTATCAATATTTGTTATTAGTAAGCTCAACTCTATCGCGTTCATAGATACCATTAATACACAGGATTTATTGGTATTTAAAATAACGACATCAAATAATTGCAAAACATTTTCAAACTAGCGTCATGAAACAATGGCTAAACATTTTCAGCCTCTTTTTAAACATAACCAGAGAAGTTTTCTAATAAAATATTAAAATATTAAAAGCTTTCAAAGTTTTTAGTCGCATCTAAAAAGACGATTATTCTGCTTCTTCTCCATTATTATAAGAACATTACTTTTTGTATGTTACGGTGGAATCCGCGTCACCAAGTATTCCAGTAATGTTTCACTTCCACTGTTGGAAGCATGTTTAGGGGTGTTGGCCATTCAGACCTTAACTAAATCTGCCAAACCTTGCCATAAACCAATTGTGATTTTCATTGACATTTTTGGACCAATTCCTGAGTTGTCTTTTTTTAAATATATACATACAATACAGGTTGGTAGTTTGAGATAAATTAATGAAACATAATCTGTACTATGAAAAGGGAAGTCTGTTTTCATGCTATCGCGCACTTAGGGCAACCAACCTTTTTGTACCCAAGCCACCCAACTTAAAAATTTAAAATTGGAGTGTATATTTTTGAGAGCAAATTTAAATTTTTTGGTCAAAAATAATATCCATTTACATGAAACTTTTTTTTAAATTTCAATCGATGAAAAAAATTGAACACTGAGATAAATATAATGAAACTTGGAGGAGTTACACCATGTAAAGGCAAGTCCACTCGCGCACTAGGGGCAACTAATCGTTTGCTTCTAGACCACACAACTTAAAAATTGCAAATCTTCATGTGTATTTATGACAGCAGATTTGGAATGTATGGCAAAAAGCTCTCAAAAATGTACACTCCAATTTGAAATTTTAAGTTGGATGGCTTGGGTTCAAAAAGGTTGGTTGCCAAGTTGAGTGGTCTTCGGATAAAAAAGTGGTTGAGCAGTAATGGCAAATTAGATTTATTTGGCTGAGAATTTAATAGTTTTCTCATAGTTGAGTAGGGGAAGGGAGCAGACTCTAACCATATCTAGGCTCTAACCGCATCTATACTCTAACAACATCTAGACACTAATCAAATCTAGTGTTTTACTACATCTTGACTCTAACCACATCTTAACTCTAACCAAATCTTGACTCTAACCAAATCTAGTCTTTAACCACAATACTAAGCAAATCTTAACTCTAACCAAATCTAGTCTTTAACCAAATCTTGACTCTAACCAAATCTAGTCTTTAACCACATCTTGACTCTAACCAAATCTAGTCTTTAACCACATCTAGTCTTTAACCACATCTTGACTCTAACCACATCTTGACTCTAACCACATCTTGACTCTAACCACATCTTGACTCTAACCACATCTAGTCTTTAACCACATCTAGACTCAAACCACCTCTACTATAATCACCTGTATAAGCACTTACGTGCTGCGGCTTTTTTTCATGATTTATAATGTCAGTTTAAATATGTTTGTTCTTAATGAAGGCAACTCCTTGACTAATTTATTTTTATTTTAATTAGGACTGGTTAATTAATATCAAGTCTCTACATCATGGTCTTATCGGATCTTATCGCAATCAGGCGCGTAATGCCAAGTTCAAGCAGTGTGTTGTGTCTTTACTTGAACCAATTCAAAAGATGTACTTTTGAAATTTAAAACATATTTTAAGCTTAAGTAACTTAGGACGCTGTACCAATATAATATGCCTTAATGTGAAGCCAATTAAAAAGGAAATCGGTTCAATGTTTGAATTGTTCTTACTAACTCATCATACAAATTAGAAGTGACTCAGCATAACTTGAAGCTTATTTTTTTCACACTTTTATCTACAGTCGTGAAACTCAAGGGAAAATTCCAAAGATTAGAAATTTTTCACTTTTAACTCACCTAAAAAAAATTTAAAAATAGTCGACGTAGCGTTTAAGCTACCATCGAGATTTCATCAAATTTAGATGAGTGGTTTTTATGTTATCGAGTTTCCCAAAAATGTTAATCGACAAACCAACAGAGACCAAATATTTTCTCTGACGTCTGAAACGGGTTTATATTTTGAAGTTTTTTAATTTAGAGACAAAAAAATTTGGTATTTCAAAAAGAACTCAATGCTTCCTTTACCTTCCTCTATAAAAAGAAAAAAACTATGTCGACATATAAAAATATGTAAAGCAAAAAATGTTTGTGTCAAATTGCACAANCCCCCGAGGGAAAAGGACTAAGTAAGTACTGGTCGGTTTCGAGAAGCTTTTCTTTTCAATGTTACTTTGTTCTTGAAAGGGCTCTACTCCTTTTTTTCTTTCCATGGTCCCCATTAATATTTGAAAGCCCTGTAGATTCTGTCTAGTGTTGCCCTTACACTCACAGAGGAGCCCCCCCTTCTCTTTTTTTAAATTAATTCTTAGTTGCAGTTTTGCAAAGAAAACCTCCTCGGTTACTTCTCTTGGTTCCCCCCCCCGAGGGAAAAGGACTAAGTAAGTACTGGTCGGTTTCGAGAAGCTTTTCTTTTCAATGTTACTTTGTTCTTGAAAGGGCTCTACTCCTTTTTTTCTTTCCATGGTCCCCATTAATATTTGAAAGCCCTGTAGATTCTGTCTAGTGTTGCCCTTACACTCACAGAGGAGCCCCCCCTTCTCTTTTTTTAAATTAATTCTTAGTTGCAGTTTTGCAAAGAAAACCTCCTCGGTTACTTCTCTTGGTTTTCAGAGATACAAAGCAAAGCAACTTAATTCCTTCTATCGGTTTCCATAATTAATTTTCATTTTTCATCTTCAATAATTAATTTATTAATTTAAAGTAAAGCTACTTTTAACATTGTTTGATTTACTCTATAAAGTTCTTACACAAAATATGTACACAACTCTTATTAATATAGTTTAAATTTGAACTATATTAAAAAAATTTAAATACTGTCATTCCTTCAGCAATGACGGAAGAAAAACAAATGTTTTGGTTTTGGAGTATCCGGCCCAAAGGACCATTTTTTTATCCTGCCGTAGAGTTATTTTTATTAATACTGCTTTTAGGTGATAGTTTATTAAATCAATTTCAATGTGGAATTTTTTCAAAATCATTTCATATTAATAATTAGAGTTTTAATATACCCTTGATATATGAAGAGTATTTTCTTTTAGGAGGTTTAATTAGTGTTAAGCGGGAGTTTAGCTCGCTCGCACCAAACTCGGCTGGATATAGAAATACGACCTGAGTGTAGAGGCCTTCAGGTTACTTCAAACTCCTATGAATATTATATTAAGCAATTTACTCCGGTTTTCTCATCAACCAAAAGCCTTTCCGACCTTACGTAATCGCTACTAGACATAATTACCACTTGTGCTATTCTCTCCTCTTTCCGGAAAATATGTACACATCCCTGGGAAAACTAGGCTAATTAGTTTAGCCAGAAGCTCCGAGTTTTCGTGGAAACGTTTTGTAAACTCCCGCCGACTCCTTCACTTATTACTTTATAAACCTTCCTCTGTCAAACGCAATCATTTTGTACTTTGAAGAAAAACGTGTAGATAAAAGTTATGAAACAGTGGCTTTATTTTTATACTTTTAGCCTAGTTCATTTAAAAACTTACAAATATCTAACCAACTTATATGAACGTGCTTGAAAAGTAATGAAAATAAATATAGTTTATTTTCTTGGGTGGAAAAAGAAAATGTTTTGCCTTTTAAGTTGATTAAAGTAGGTCGAGTTTTCGATTCCAAGAAAATAAAATAAAATATATTTATTTATAGAATTTTATTTTATTTTAGTGAGAGATAGTCAAGTAAATAATATTACTCGAGTAAGAATCTAACGCCTCTAGCAGTAATGGCAAATTAGATTTATTTGGTTGAGAATTTAATAGTTTTCTCATAGTTGAGTAGGGGAAGGGAGCAGACTCTAACCATATCTAGGCTCTAACCGCATCTATACTCTAACAACATCTAGACACTAATCAAATCTAGTGTTTTACTACATCTTGACTCTAACCACATCTTAACTCTAACCAAATCTTGACTCTAACCAAATCTAGTCTTTAACCACAATACTAAGCAAATCTTAACTCTAACCAAATCTAGTCTTTAACCACATCTTGACTCTAACCACATCTTGACTCTAACCACATCTTGACTCTAACCACATCTTGAGTCTAACCACATCTAGTCTTTAACCAAATATTGACTCTAACCAAATCTAGTCTTTAACCAAATATTGACTCTAACCAAATCTAGTCTTTAACCACATCTTGACTCTAACCACATCTTGACTCTAACCAAATCTAGTCTTTAACCACATCTTGACTCTAACCACATCTTGACTCTAACCACATCTTGACTCTAACCACATCTTGAGTCTAACCACATCTAGTCTTTAACCAAATATTGACTCTAACCAAATCTAGTCTTTAACCAAATATTGACTCTAACCAAATCTAGTCTTTAACCACATCTTGACTCTAACCACATCTTGACTCTAACCAAATCTAGTCTTTAACCACATCTTGACTCTAACCACATCTTGACTCTAACCACATCTTGACTCTAACCACATCTTGAGTCTAACCACATCTAGTCTTTAACCAAATATTGACTCTAACCAAATCTAGTCTTTAACCAAATATTGACTCTAACCAAATCTAGTCTTTAACCACATCTTGACTCTAACCACATCTTGACTCTAACCAAATCTAGTCTTTAACCACATCTTGACTCTAACCACATCTTGACTCTAACCACATCTTGACTCTAACCACATCTTGAGTCTAACCACATCTAGTCTTTAACCAAATATTGACTCTAACCAAATCTAGTCTTTAACCAAATATTGACTCTAACCAAATCTAGTCTTTAACCACATCTTGACTCTAACCACATCTTGACTCTAACCAAATCTAGTCTTTAACCACATCTTGACTCTAACCACATCTTGACTCTAACCACATCTTGACTCTAACCACATCTTGAGTCTAACCACATCTAGTCTTTAACCAAATATTGACTCTAACCAAATCTAGTCTTTAACCAAATATTGACTCTAACCAAATCTAGTCTTTAACCACATCTTGACTCTAACCACATCTTGACTCTAACCACATCTTGACTCTAACCACATCTTGACTCTAACCACATCTTGACTCTAACCACATCTTGAGTCTAACCACATCTAGACTCAAACCACCTCTACTATAATCACCTGTATAAGCACTTACGTGCTGCGGCTTTTTTTCATGATTTATAATGTCAGTTTAAATATGTTTGTTCTTAATGAAGGCAACTCCTTGACTAATTTATTTTTATTTTAATTAGGACTGGTTAATTAATATCAAGTCTCTACATCATGGTCTTATCGGATCTTATCGCAATCAGGCGCGTAATGCCAAGTTCAAGCAGTGTGTTGTGTCTTTACTTGAACCAATTCAAAAGATGTACTTTTGAAATTTAAAACATATTTTAAGCTTAAGTAACTTAGGACGCTGTACCAATATAATATGCCTTAATGTGAAGCCAATTAAAAAGGAAATCGGTTCAATGTTTGAATTGTTCTTACTCACTCATCATACAAATTAGAAGTGACTCAGCATAACTTGAAGCTTATTTTTTTCACACTTTTATCTACAGTCGTGAAACTCAAGGGAAAATTCCAAAGATTAGAAATTTTTCACTTTTAACTCACCTAAAAAAAAATTAAAAATAGTCGACGTAGCGTTTAAGCTACCATCGAGATTTCATCAAATTTAGATGAGTGTTTCTTTTCAATGTTACTTTGTTCTTGAAAGGGCTCTACTCCTTTTTTTCTTTCCATGGTCCCCATTAATATTTGAAAGCCCTGTAGATTCTGTCTAGTGTTGCCCTTACACTCACAGAGCCCCTCCCCCCTTCTCTTTTTTTAAATTAATTCTTAGTTGCAGTTTTGCAAAGAAAACCTCCTCGGTTACTTTTCTTGGTTTTCAGAGATACAAAGCAAAGCAACTTAATTCCTTCTATCGGTTTCCATAATTAATTTTCATTTTTCATCTTCAATAATTATGTATTTGATTAATTGTGGCCAACTAAAAGTATCTATTACATATAATGAGCCGGTAAAGGAAATTAGGAATAATAATTTGTTAAAGTTACCCCATTATATCTCCTACACATATTACCGGCACCCTATCTTTAAGTAATTATACCGAAATTCCATATTTATTACGATCTCTAAAATAAATTTTAATAATTCGAATTTAATTTTAGTCAGGAACTTAGTCCTCAAATTAATATAATATATTTATCGGAAATTCCGATTAAAGAAATAAATGCTGATCCTTTGAACAATTTCAGTTTTTATACAAAAGTAAAACTAAACCAAGGAGGTTTTCAATTTGCCATATTTTTTAACTTTTTTAACTCAATTTATTAATTTTTGACTCGTAGATATTTTATTGTTACAGCAATGTATTTAAAAAGTACTTTTTTTCAATACGGAATTATTCGGACGTTTTTTGTGGATCGTGTAGTGCTCGGCTCGTCCTATGTTCGGCAAACTATTTGTTTGGCTCGTCCTATGTTCGGCTCGTCCTATGTTCNTTATCTACAGTCGTGTAACTCAAGGGAAAATTCCAAAGATTAGAAATTTTTCACTTTTAACTCACCTAAAAAAAAATTAAAAATAGTCGACGTAGCGTTTAAGCTACCATCGAGATTTCATCAAATTTGGATGAGTGGTTTTTATGTTATCGAGTTTCCCAAAAATGTTAATCGACAAACCGACAGAGACCAAATATTTTCTCTGACGTCTGAAACGGGTTTATATTTTGAAGTTTTTTAATTTAGAGACAAAAAAATTTGGTATTTCAAAAAGAACTCAATGCTTCCTTTACCTTCCTCTATAAAAAGAAAAAAACTATGTCGACATATAAAAATATGTAAAGCAAAAAATGTTTGTGTCAAATTGCACAAAACTATTGATTTCTATATCTTAGAGGTGGTTATAAAATATTATATAATAAGTGACTCAAATAGGACATATAAAGTAGAAATGTAATGTATTATTAATACACATGGCGTTGATATGATGATAGTGACCATAGGGGTTATCTTGATGACTTCCACCAACCAGATAACAGCTGATGAATGGGCTCATCAGCTATTATCTGGTTGCTATGATCTATGGAGGCCACTGTTATGGAGCAACTTTTCATTTAAAGTTTGTCGTGAAAGTTAGCTGTTTCAAGTAAATGGTGTTTTAAAACGATTCTAACTAGGTTTTATGAAATATATATTATCAATATTTGTTATTAGTGGGCTCAACTCTATCGCGTTCATAGATACCATTAATACACAGGATTTATTGGTATTTAAAATAACGACATCAAACAGTTGCCAAACATTTTCAAAATAACGTCATGAAACAATGGCTAAACATTTTCAGCCTCTTTTTAAACATAACCAGAGAAGTTTTCTAATAAAATATTAAAATATTAAAAGCTTTCAAAGTTTTTAGTCGCATCTAAAAAGACGATTATTCTGCTTCTTCTCCATTATTATAAGAACATTACTTTTTGTATGTTACGGTGGAATCCGCGTCACCAAGTATTCCAGTAATGTTTCACTTCCACTGTTGGAAGCATGTTTAGGGGTGTTGGCCATTCAGACCTTAACTAAATCTGCCAAACCTTGCCATAAACCAATTGTGATTTTCATTGACATTTTTGGACCAATTCCTGAGTTGTCTTTTTTTAAATATATACATACAATACAGGTTGGTAGTTTGAGATAAATTAATGAAACATAATCTGTACTATGAAAAGGGAAGTCTGTTTTCATGCTATCGCGCACTTAGGGCAACCAACCTTTTTGTACCCAAGCCACCCAACTTAAAAATTTAAAATTGGAGTGTATATTTTTGAGAGCAAATTTAGATTTTTTGGTGAAAAATAATATCCATTTACATGAAACTTTTTTTTAAATTTCAATCGATGAAAAAAATTGAACACTGAGATAAATATAATGAAACTTGGAGGAGTTACACCATGTAAAGGCAAGTCCACTCGCGCACTAGGGGCAACTAATCGTTTGCTTCTAGACCACACAACTTAAAAATTGCAAATCTTCATGTGTATTTATGACAGCAGATTTGGAATGTATGGCAAAAAGCTCTCAAAAATGTACACTCCAATTTGAAATTTTAAGTTGGATGGCTTGGGTTCAAAAAGGTTGGTTGCCAAGTTGAGTGGTCTTCGGATAAAAAAGTGGTTGACACTGGTGTGCGAGCGGATGAATACACTTGAAAGGGCTCT
>KZ651286.1:47996-59091 GCA_001010745.2 Gerris buenoi
CAATGCGCTTTCTTTATTACATCGCCCGTGTTTTGTTTATTGTCTCGGGAATGACAGTTCCCCGTGTCATTCTTGAGCGGAATTTACTATGAGAACCTCCCCTTACTCCACCAGAGAACCTCCCACTTATCTCTATCGAGCTCTTATCAAACAGTTATATATCACTCTCTCTCTGAACTTTCTTGTTTACAAATCTTTTTTAATAATATAGATAGATATATTTCTCCAATGTAAAAGAAATTATATTAAATTCCCAATTTTATAGGCAATGCATTCGATTCTCTTATTTAAGAAAAAAGTAAAATAATAATAATCTAGGTCAAAACTTGTAAGTCTATGGTACAATAATATAATAATAACAATTAGTTCATCAATATGCGCAGTCATAGTTAAATATAAATATGTATATTAAAATTAGAATACAATTAAATTATCTGATCAAACATAAAGCCTTAGTACAGTAGTACACATTGTTACTCAACTTCGAAGAGTATTTTTTATTTTACTAAATAATTTATTCGATTTTTTTTTTTTTTTTTTTAATACCTTCTTTTTTTGCTTCCGAGCTTACCGAAGGTAACGAAAGCTATGTGATCGTTCTGAAGAACAAAGATGTGTTTGTCTTCGATTTCAAAAATTCCAATCTGTTTTAGATATTAGGAAACATTTTACTTACGAGCTTAAGGGAACATTTTACTTCCGAGCTTAAGGGATTAAGGGAACATTTTACTTCCGAGCTTAAGGGATTAAGGGAACATTTTACTTCCGAAGGTAACGGAAGCTGTGTGATTGAATCTGAAGAACGAAAAAATTTTAGGTCTCCCATTTAAAAATTCCAAGACAGAAAAACGTTTCAGACATCAGGGAACATTTTTGATTCCGTGTATGTCTGTAAGTCTATCGGTCTCTTGTTCAATTTTTGCGAACCAACATATCTTAAAAACTAGAGTCCGATTTTGATGATAGTTGGATGGTGTGTCATAATTAGCTCATTTTTGGTTCCATATAAGTTTCAACCTTCTGCGCTTATTTGTTTCTCTTCAACATTCGTACAAACATTTATTTATTTACACCTATATCATCAAAAGTATAGCTTTCGTTGCCTTCAGTAAGCTCGTAAGCAAACATGTTTCCTTATTACATATCAACTTATTGTCTGGCTTAAAGTTTTAAAAAGTAATGTTCACTAACACATTTTTAAATCACATTAATCAAAAAATGCGCTTCAACCACAGACCATTAATTCATCTAAATTACTGTAATTGAATCAGCTTCAATTGAATGGAATTGAATTCTACGGCCTTACCAAGCCTCTTAAACTCGTTCCAATCTCAAACTTAAGATGAAATGAGTGCGTTAGTTAAGTTATAGTTGTGTTTTATTTGGAATTTTTTTCAAAATCGAAAGAAGCCTGTTAAAACTAATTTGTATTCTAGTTCTGTTTTAAACCATTGACAAAGAAACAGTCAATAAAAACAAATTAATGAACAATAGTATAAATCGATTTATAAATAGGAAGTACTTATAAAGATAGAAGATAGTATTTAATAGCATTTATACTGTGTTAAAAAAATAATAAATGTTGTGTAAATATAAAATTAAACAGAGGCATTTGCTAAGATAATAACTAATTGACTGTTTTTTTTTTTAACTTTAGTTAACTACCTTATTTATTATACATGAATGATTTACCAGTAATTTTTTTTTAATTCTACACTAATATTGATAATAAATTTAATAAACGAACTGTTGCAAACAGACAGACTTTATGTCACCCACTATTCAAAGCTAATTGGTATTCAAAAACACGCTTTAAGTTGAATTTAGATTACTTTTAAGTCTTATTTTGGAATAGTACATTATGCGTCGAGTGTGGAAAGTAGCATTTTGCATGCGAGTGTGGAGTTTACACCCGAGCGACAGCGAGGGTAGTAAAACCACACACAGAGCGAGTTTACACCCGAGCGATAGCGAGGGTAGTAAAACCACACGAGCAATGCAAAATGCCGTTTTCGCACGATTCGCGTACCGTACTTTATCTACGATTGTTAGATTTTAATAATAAATGCAGAAAAAAATAATAAACTTCCTGTATGTAAGCTCGTATTTCAGTATTTCTCTTTTGATAAAGATGACATCAATTCGTTAGTTGTATTTTGTGCCGAATTAATTATTTCGGAAGGCGTATTATTCTCCTCATATTCTTCATAATCACTTAAATCACTCATTGATTTTCTCAAAAAAAACTCGATACAAACAGTTACTTTTATTAAATAAACATCAAATTAGTTATGTTAAATGTAAACAAACTCGCTAATCGTGTGTAAAGTTGAAGAATTCTTCTTCTTTTCGTCACTAGAGTGGAAAAAAAGAGGAATTGTTCAAAACTATGAGACACGCATGCGCAATTAATACAGGTGTGTAAAGGATCACTTTCTACGAATCTAAACAGAGATACAATGTTTATATTACGTATCAATCGTAGATAAATACCTTTTCGTTATAGCAGTATTTTTATTTTTTATTTTTTTATATTAAATATAAAAATTCTTGTATAATTGTTAGACTCCATATCATAGCTCAATCAACGGTATGAGCTCAGCCTCCGTTATAATTATATCCTGATTTGATTTTTAATTCAATTTTGATTAATATGAATCAAATAATCCTTGTGATTCATTGCTAATTCTTCACAAGCTCAATGTTTAAAAATAATTCTCAGAGAAATCCTTTTAGAGCCATTTAAGGTACTCTTACGAGTATTAAGTCCCCCTTACACGATCAAACATTTTGTGCAAAATGTTTGCGCAAACCTGATGTCGGGGAAATTTAGTTAAAAAATCATGTTTGCGCAAACATCAAGCAGCCCCATACATGGTCAAAATGTTTGCGCAAAATGTTTGCGCAAAATGTTTGACCGTGTATGGGGGCCTTAAGGTTCAACCGTCAGTGTATAACATGCAAATGAACTTTTATGATACCATGTTACCGCCTACTTGTATTATAACTTGTATTAACTTATTTATACATATTTATTATATTGCTTCCGAGATTACTGAAGTTATTGTTTACTTAAGTGAACGAAAAAGTTGCATGCCTCCGATTTTAAAAATTCCAAGACAGAAATCAGTTTCAGACATCAGGGAAAATTTTCGGTTCCGTGTCTGTCTGTTGATCTGTCGGTCTGTGTGTTTTTTATATAAAAGTATAGCAGTCATAAGTAAGAATAAAATTTCAATGTATAAAAACAAAGGGGAGTAACAGTCTTAAAAAGATGTATGGAAGGTTCTTCTTTAGACTGTTACTCCCCTTATAATTACAGACGTGTGATATTCCTTTGAGCCAATGTACATTAGTCTAAACATCCTTTTGTGTTAATAGTTATTTAGTCAGTCATTTATATTCTAAAAAAAACATAGGGGAGTAACTATCTAAACAAGTACCAAAAATTGTATTTTACTTGCTTATCTTATCTGTACTATTATTACGTTTCCACTAGAAATCAGGAGGCTTATTAAAAATTATTTGTGGTATCAGATAAAAAGGATAATAGAATGAGGGGACAACTGAATGGGTTCAAAGGATTCTCTGTGGTTCCGACTTTATCCTTCTTCCTCCTTTGTTGGACTTCGTAAGGATGTGTATTGTATATTGTGGATTTTTTTATTTATTTAATTCTAATTCAATTGTTGTTTAAGTTTTATCAATAGTTAAAATATATTCAAAATCTAAATCCATTGGTTGTTTACACTTACAGATTATCAAAAAACGTCAATATATTTAATTAGCTTTTAATTGAGATATTTTTACTACGTTTATATTAACTTGGTTTTTTAGTTTGTTTGTCCGGTACAAATCTTGAAATCGAATTTTAACTAACATCCCGAGTAGCTGCAAGTCTATAAGATTAGAGTTGGCACAATCGAAGGCGGGAAACAAAAAACGTGGAAAAATTAGGATATGAAGCGTTAGTGGAGGTCATCATAAAGTGTTGGAATAAAAAAGTCTCTCCACGTAAAAAATGTTTAATTAATTCAGAGCAGCTTTCAGCCACTATAGGGCCATCATCAGTGCCTAAACAAACAGTAATAAAATATCAGAAAGGAAGCCCGAGACAATATAACGATAAAACAGATAAGACAGAAAGAACGAATTTAAAACAAATAAGTAGCAACATACAGAAATCTTAATCAGATCGTAAATAAAATTTATAAAATAAATAAATAAGTAAATTAAAAAAAAATAAAAANAAAAGTTTTTTAAAAAATTACACTAGTTTATAACCTGCATCTTGTAACCTTCCTTGTCTCTTCGTGGAACAACATTGAATCATTGTGTTCGCTCCTGGTGGCCAAATGTACTACTTAAAAGTGAAAACCGAGCTACCTCCTGTTAGATCCTAACTTCTTGGTACTGAGCATCACGTTTTTAATGTCAAATTTTGCGTGTTAATTTATTCTGCCCCAACCCAAACACATATATCTATGTTAACCTTCATTTTTTTTGCCTATGTAATTTTTTATGTGTTTTTAATTCCTGTATCTTTTAAAATATGGGTTAGTTATTAATAATTAATTTATTTAAATTTTGTTTCAGGTGAGTTTCATAATCTTGTATTTTTTGTTCTCTGCTGTCGTGAGTTTACTTTTAAATTATCTATTTATAAATGAACTTATGATTATAATTTGACTTCTTATCTATTTATAGTTATTAATTTGATTATTTCTATTAATTTCTGTTGATAGATCCTAAACAATTATATATTATGTAATTAGATAATTAGTGTAAGCAAGTACATAATGCTAAATACAAATGCTGTCAAGCTACGATAGCTTTTAAACAAAGACCTACTCTATTAATTTTTTTTTTTAAATATCGTTAATTGAGCGTAGGTAGTTGAAATTTATCTGAGGCTGTTAGCGGACTACTTTCGATGAACCATCCAAATATCTTAAAAGTCTGATTAGATTCATGTTGGAACTGAAAGTCGGATAAAAGTATCAAATTCGCAATATTAAATGTGCATGGTCTGTCTAATTTAATCTTAGGCTATCAGCGGGCTACTTTCGACAAACTATCCAAATGTCTTAAAAATAGGATTGGTACTATTAAAGATATAGGTGTAAATTAATGTGTGTTTGTGCGCATGTAGAAGAGAAACGAATGGGCTCCAAAGATTGGAACTTATATGGTACCAACAATAGGCTAAATATGACCTAACATACAAATTTAATTAAAATCGGACGACTAGTTCTTATGATAATTTGGTTCTCAAAAAATGAGTGACAGTCCGATAACCAAAATGTTCCACCAAAAATGGTCCCTGTTGTCTGAGACGCATTTCTGATTTGGAAGTTTTTAAATCGGAGACAAAATCGTTCTTCAGAACGATCACATAGCTTTTGTTACCTTCTTTAAGCGCGGAAGCAAAATTTATAAATTCATTTAATTACGAATTTAATCTCAAAAACATTGTTGTCCTGGGAAGTTTCCGAGATATTGATCAAAATAAATTTGTCACTGTTGAAATCGAAACCTAGTTCTGTTTTGANTCCTGAGGCACCGCCGAAGGAGAAAACTTTATTAGCTCTCGAGGCCGGAGGCCGAGGGAGATAACTGTAGTATTAGCTCTCGAGGCTTGCCGAGGGAAGGAATAACACATAACACTTTCCTCCCTGTTATTAGCAATGTAAAGTCCACTTACAATGCAAGACGTAGATAAATTAATTAAGTGACGTGTGACAACCAGATTTAAATTCGGAACTATTTTTTTTTTTCCACTAACATTATAATATTATATAACAATGAAAAATATAAATTAATCATTTCATATATGATTCAACAGAACATTTGGAAACGTAGTATATAAAAAGTTCTTTTTATCTTGAAATTATTACAATTAGTATTAACTTATGACAGCGCGGGAAAATCTAAAAATTCGAGAAGGTTGGGCCAACTAGGCAAATAAAAATGACACCACCCCTCCCATAGACCTAGTAGCTTCATTTTTTTTTTTTTTTTTTTTTTTTTTTTTTTTTTTTTTTTTTTTTTTTTTTTNTTATGATTATAATTTGACTTCTTATCTATTTATAGTTATTAATTTGATTATTTCTATTAATTTCTGTTGATAGATCCTAAACAATTATATATTATGTAATTAGATAATTAGTGTAAGCAAGTACATAATGCTAAATACAAATGCTGTCAAGCTACGATAGCTTTTAAACAAAGACCTACTCTATTAATTTTTTTTTTTAAATATCGTTAATTGAGCGTAGGTAGTTGAAATTTATCTGAGGCTGTTAGCGGACTACTTTCGATGAACCATCTAAATATCTTAAAAGTCTGATTAGATTCATGTTGGAACTGAAAGTCGGATAAAAGTATCAAATTCGCAATATTAAATGTGCATGGTCGGTCTAATTTAATCTTAGGCTATCAGCGGGCTACTTTCGACAAACTATCCAAATGTCTTAAAAATAGGATTGGTACTATTAAAGATATAGGTGTAAATTAATGTGTGTTTGTGCGCATGTAGAAGAGAAACGAATGGGCTCCAAAGATTGGAACTTATATGGTACCAACAATAGGCTAAATATGACCTAACATACAAATTTAATTAAAATCGGACGACTAGTTCTTATGATAATTTGGTTCTCAAAAAATGAGTGACAGTCCGATAACCAAAATGTTCCACCAAAAATGGTCCCTGTTGTCTGAGACGCATTTCTGATTTGGAAGTTTTTAAATCGGAGACAATAATTTTATGTTCTTTAGAGTGATTAGATAGCTTTTGTTACCTTCTTTAAGCGCGGAAGCAAAATTTATAAATTCATTTAATTACGAATTTAATCTCAAAAACATTGTTGTCCTGGGAAGTTTCCGAGATATTGATCAAAATAAATTTGTCACTGCTGAAATCGAACCTAGTTCTGTTTTGAGTTGGTTTTGATTTTGTAAATATAATGCATTTATAACCAAACATACAACTTTTCCTTTTTCTTCATTTAAATTTGTAGAAGTATAAGATCATTTTAATTGAGAAGTTAAATTTTGACAGGATAAAATCTGCTGAAGTTTTATTTCTTAAAACCCTATTCGATTTAAAAGCTTTCCTGGTTGTTTAAATCAACGTTTTTTGTTTCCTTTTGACATTGTAATTCTCTAGATGAATTTATGTATTAAGTTTTTTCTTATCCTGTCAAGAGTCAGATGTTACAATCAAGGTATTCATTGCTGTACATTTTTTTCTTTTGTTAAGCTTTAAACCCAATTTTTTTTTCAATGTTACATCCTTTGAGATGTTGTCCTACCAGTTGCACAAAACACGGTTGTTTATATGCAATGTAAGAAGTTTGTTAAATGCCATTGTTGCTTGGTGGTTGGCACTCTGCCCTGCTATAGTCTTGATTTTTCCACCAGTTCTTCTTTACAAGTCAATTTGTTCTACTTATGATTTGACTTGGTTTAACTTTTGTATTTATCTGTTTCAATTTGTGAAGTTAAATATGAAGTTAAATATATTCTAAATAGAGAATCATATTAAGAGGATTACCATTTGAAATATTATGACAGAATGCAGTTTTAAATCTTTTAACCTTACTTAAGAATGCTTAAGAAACACGTTTAAAAGAAAAACATCGCCTTTACTTTACCATTATCCTTGAACTGAGATGGAGGATCTTTAATACGAGTTTTATTTGGGAAACAACACTTTTCTCAGAAAGCTTGGAAATAATCTATTTAAAAATAGACTGCCAATTAGTGCAAGGATCTTATATAAACCGGATAGAGGGTTGCGGCAAAGAAGTGACCCCATGGAGATATGTAAAATATGAGCTCCAATGGGACAAATTACCTTCCGCTTGGTTATAGGTTACCAAGAAACGTGTGGCAGGTTACAAACCTTCGATGTTGGATGTTATAACCTGATTAAAAATTAACCAGAAGTAAACCTTAAAACTATCAAAGAAGGTAATTTGTCCCAGTCAAAAGGTCGTGAAGCATGCGCAGTATGATTTTTTTCTCCAATTTCTCTTACTCTGCTAATACCTCCATGGGGTCACTTTTTTGCCTCAAACCCCTTCTTAACATTCCATCTCCTTTATATAAAATCTTTGAATTAGTGTGACACATAGCTTCCTCGCATCCTATCACGTTGATTTTATGCTTTTAAGCCATTCTTGTTTAATTTATTTGGTATATCCCCGTTTTTTTTTAGGTCAAAATTGTTTTGATTTCTTACATGAATTAAAGTATCAATTAAGCAAAAGTTAGAAAGCGCAAACGGTTGAATTTAACCTGGTGCTATATCTGCGGTCTCCTTTCGACAAACCAATCCAAATTTCATTAGAATAAGATGTGTACTTTTGAAGACGTAGGCGTAAATAAATGTAGGTTTGTGTGCATGTTCAAGAGAAACTAATAGGTGCAGAAGTTTGAAACTTGGCACCAAAAATGAGCTAATTATGACCTACCATAAAAATTTCATTGAAATAGGACGTGTAATTTTTAAGGTATGTTGGTTCGCAACAACTAAACGACAGCCAGACACGGAACCAAGAATGTTCCCAGATGTCTGAAACGGATTTCTGTCTTGGCATTTTTAAAATGGGAGACATAAATAAAATGTTTGTTTTTCTGAACGATAGCTTCCGTTACCTTTGGTCAGAAGCAAAATAAATGCTTTCAAACTGACTGGTGTCAGTGTTGCTACTTTAATAGTACATGAGAACCCTTTGTTTTCTTTCCCTGCCCTTTTAGCGAATTTTTTAAGGAAGAATCTTTTAGTGTAGTATTTTTGTCTTTGGATAGAGTTTGGTAGTTTTGACTGTGGATTTTCTATTGCATAGTTTGTTTCTCTAATTGCTTGCACTATTGCATAGTTAGTTTCTCTAATTGCTTGCACTATTGCATATTTATTGGAACAATGTTCCTTAAGGCACGTTATAGCTTCTGGAGCCCGGGAGTGACTCTACAAAAAAAGACTCACAAATCTAACCGTCACTAAATCGACCGATGACGATAACTTGAGTAAAAGTATACCGATTAGGTTAAAATTTTATACTCATGTTCATTTTACCAATGCCCACGATGAGTTTGTTGGACAACATTATCCGCCCAAACATTCGTGCGCAAATGTAAATTCTTGCTCTCGCGTAAATGTAAACTTGATATGTAAAATTGGAATTTTAGGACAGGAAAAATTTCAACTTTATCAATTCAATCAGACCAACAACTTTTTTAAATATATTTTTTTATTTTATTTTATTTTTATTTTTTATTTTTAGTAAAATAAAGAGGACCTTTAAACGTTTAAAATAGAGAAAACAGCGTTTGTACCGATATCTTATGCTTTAACGTAACGATTTTAATAAATCTTCATACACATCTTCTAAAGTACAATTATTTAAACAGGCATGTAAAATTTCAACCTTTTAAAAAGTGAAGACAAAGCGTTAATTGCGAATATTTTAGTTATTTACAATTAGGAGACTGTGCTTTAAGTTTTAATCCCTGTGAGCAAATAACTCTGGACCATTAACCTACATGTAATTGTTAACCTCTATGTAAAAGGTTAATTACTAATTACGTTCCAGCTATATTCATTTAGCAATGTTACCACTACATGAAATTAAATTCAATTATCTAAACATTTTATTAGGTTAGGATGTAATGCAATGAAAGGAGACGTTTGCTAGAAGTTTTAATAGATGATGTTATAAAATTTTAAATGATTTTTATTGCTTAATCTCGTAAATAATGTATCAGATAAAAATTCTAATTTAGATAAGCTCTAACCGTTTTTTTAGTCTTGTTTCTTCGACTTACTTTTTTCCTACCCTGTACTAATAATATTTTTTTATCTCTTAATCCTTATATTTCATCTAGTTGATAGTTTCCTGTTATATTGCTACCTGAGTAAAAATTTTATTAGGTTATTTATTTTTGTTTTATTGTTAGAAGATTTAAATTTATTTCAAACACTGATTTTAGAATCATACTCGATAAATAAGAAGCTCTTGTTATCTTCTTTAGATCCTTGCTTTAGTCATTTGTTAAATAATAATTTTATATTACTTATCTAAAGTAAAATTCAATAGTGTAGGTAACGTATAATTAATCATTTTTTAACAGCTTAAACTGAAGTTAGGTCATAAATGGTGCAAAATTACCCTAATTACTACGTTTTTATTAACTTGGTTTCTTGTTTGTATGTTTGTTTGTTTGAGATGTTACAATCAAGGTATTCATTGCTGTACATTTTTTTCTTTTGTTAAGCTTTAAACCCAATTTTTTTTTTCAATGTTACATCCTTTGAGATGTTGTCCTACCAGTTGCACAAAACACGGTTGTTTATATGCAATGTAAGAAGTTTGTTAAATGCCATTGTTGCTTGGTGGTTGGCACTCTGCCCTGCTATAGTCTTGATTTTTCCACCAGTTCTTCTTTACAAGTCAATTTGTTCTACTTATGATTTGACTTGGTTTAACTTTTGTATTTATCTGTTTCAATTTGTGAAGTTAAATATGAAGTTAAATATATTCTAAATAGAGAATCATATTAAGAGGATTACCATTTGAAATATTATGACAGAATGCAGTTTTAAATCTTTTAACCTTACTTAAGAATGCTTAAGAAACACGTTTAAAAGAAAAACATCGCCTTTACTTTACCATTATCCTTGAACTGAGATGGAGGATCTTTAATACGAGTTTTATTTGGGAAACAACACTTTTCTCAGAAAGCTTGGAAATAATCTATTTAAAAATAGACTGCCAATTAGTGCAAGGATCTTATATAAACCGGATAGAGGGTTGCGGCAAAGAAGTGACCACATGGAGATATGTAAAATATGAGCTCCAATGGGACAAATTACCTTCCGCTTGGTTATAGGTTACCAAGAAACGTGTGGCAGGTTACCAACCATCAATGTTGCATGTTATAACCTGATTCAAAATTAACCAGAAGTAAACCTTAAAACTATCAAAGAAGGTAATTTGACCCAGTCAAAAGGTCGTGGAGCATGCGCAGTATGATTTTTTTCTCCAATTTCTCCATGGGGTCACTTTTTTGCCTCAAACCCCTTCTTTAT
>KZ651286.1:128676-140302 GCA_001010745.2 Gerris buenoi
CTATACCTATGTAACGAATATCGGAGCACAAAACTTCCTATTTAAATGTTTTAATTTTAATTACCTATAACTGCATAAAACTTACTATTTAAACAGTAAATATCTCTTTAAATATATATTTCAATTATAACTAATTATCTCTCAGCTCTTTTTCTAAACCATATTTATTATTCTGCCCGTTACCGCGGGCCTAACGGCTAGTTAAATTATAAGAAACAGGATACGAGGAAGCAATGTGCCACACTTACATTTATTTTTTTTAAATTCCTTTCTCTTTTTATTAATGCAGACACAAGAAGTGTTTAGAGCAAACTTGCATTCATTGTCAAGCATAATTTGTATGTTAGATAAATTTTAACTGTTTAATTTTTGTAAATTGGTGTTTCTATTTCTATTGGTGTATTTCTTTAATGCTTAACGAATGTAACGGAAGCATCTATATCATTCCGAAAATTAAAATTATATTACGTCTCCGAAATCAAAAAATGTTTACACAGAAATCCGTTTCAGACCTCAAGGGACATTTTTGCGGTAATAAGTTAGACCATTTTTGGTCCCATATTAATTACAATTTTCTGCATCCATTGTTTTTTAAAAAAAAGAACTTTAAAAATACGCATAAGGTTTTCAATAAATTTGGCTTGTTTAACGATTGTAGCCCATAGATGGCCCCATAATAATTTTAAGTGTCTGCGTACCTACATTTCACTGTTTTCTTTTTTTCTTTTAGTTAATAAAAATAATCGTTTCCTCTGGGAATTGAAACACACAACCCAACATTTGATTAGCATGTGACTTGTGACTATTTGTCCAATATTAGGACGCAAGGAAGCTTTAAATACCACACTAATTGGCAGACTATTTTTGAATCAAAGATTAAAGAGCCACAAATCAGCTGAGCCTAAAGAGTTTGTTCATAACAAAGCTGTTCTTTTGTTCTTTAATTCTGTTGCTGTTTAGTATAACAAAATGTAGAGAAATGAAATTAATCAAGTAATTTGATCATTATCTATTCATTGATGTCCAATTAAAAATTTCGTATTCCTTCATAATTTGTTTAAAATTAAACATTTGCTATTGTTCGTTGACATCATTATAAAATAAAACATTCCAGCGTAAAATAGTATAAATAGGTAAGTTTATACTATAACAACAATGAATTTTTAATTTATTATTATTTGATGCTATAACTAATATCTTAAATTATTTATCAACTTTTATAGTTTTTCCTTGATGTGTTGACGATAAATTTGATTTTTAGTCTTATGATTCTCTTTTAGCATTATGTAAATTCTACGACTTGTTTGACTCAACCGGCTTTTTGTTTTTAATTTATTTCTTTGATAGAGTTAAAAACAATACTTTAATAAACTATGTGTTGAATTTTATTACTCTGCTTTGTTAGATGATGAAGTACGCATACTGTTAACTCTTCAAGTCAATGGGTATAAGATTGCACTTGTGGAGAAGTTGTTACTCATAAGTTTATTGTAACTTATGACCGGTTGTTTGATTTTGGCATAGACTGTACTTAATGTTAGTGCGAAGTCCTTATGAGACGTGATTTGCCTTTCATCTAAGTTCAAGTGAGTCACTTCAAACACTTACTACATGCGAATTGCATAATCAGACTATAAACCGGTAAACTAACAGTACAGAGTTTGGAACTAATATTTTCTTCTATAGCCTGCGGTTCAGTAAAAATAAAGAAATACAATTTGCTAGTCTTATTTTGCTTTTCAAACAAGAACACTTTTTTACGGTAAGGTTAGATGTTGAAAAACATGTAATTTGTTAATTTATAGTCTGCGAGTGACGATAACTTCTAAGTTATTGTTTCTTAGAAGGAATTTGATTTAAATTTTATATTTTGCACAATGCCCAGTTGAATTTTGGAGCAAAATAATTGATATGAAACATGATTTTCGTTCCCTCAGTTAATCTAAATGATTCAATGTGCTGTAACTGTAAATCTTTTTTACAATTAGTATTTACTTTTTGACACTCAGATTGGCCAACCTATATGAGAAGAAATAATAAAGCCACGATGCCTTTTGGGAGGATTAAAGGGCCAGTAACATTTTTATGAACCTAGTTGGCTTGACCTTCAAAATCCAGTACTCTCACTGGCTCCCTCTAAAGTATTTGAATTTTCCCGCGCTGTCATAATTTAATACTAATTGTGAAATGAGTAATTCTTAACGTTAACTAGAAACTCTTACTAAGTTAACTTGCTCACCGAAGATATTATACATCGAAACGCGTTTGTGAGTTTTAACAAGAAAATTGTGGTCACAATGTTGTTGTGTTAATTTCTACCAACCTCTCTAATCATAATTATGAAGCGGTACCACAAAATCTCAGTCATAACCACCAATTATTTGTTAACTATATAATAATAATACAATATATAACGAGCTATGTTCACTTGAATATTGATGAAACATCTATACTTAACGGAAGAAACAACTTTTTGCCCTCGTAGAACTATTTGAATTACATATTATAATTTAATTATTTAGATATTTTTACACATTTCTATTCTTGTATACATGATAGAGATAGAAGTAAAATAGTTATTTCTTTTAGGACATTCATTCTTTCGGTGTGAACCCTGATCTTGAATACCTTCTTAGGATTGTCAGCTCTATAATTCAATGCTCACATATTCTATTGTGGCATTATAAGTCTTTCTTATCTTTCATATCTTAAAATCTACTCGTCCGATTTGAATTTTTTTTTGGACGGTTATTCATAATTAACCCCTTTTTGGCCTAATATTAATTTTATCCTTTTGCACTCATTAATTTCTCTTTCGCATGCGCACAAATCATTTTGTATTCACACCTTTATCGTTCAAGTACTCACCCTAATTTTGAGGAAATTTTGTTTGTAAAAAGTTGTTATATTAATTTGCAATCCTCTGCACACATCTACTGCGTACTCACACATTGGGTCACGCTTAGGCCTGGTCTCGGTACAGAACGGTCATTTCAGGATCTATCTTTTTTTACGGGAGCATTCACACAATCAGGGCCTACTCAGGATGGGATCCAAATCGGCGGATGACCTCAGAGGACCGGGAACGGACCGGATATTGTGAAGAGCTATTTAATTTTTCATTCCCTTGGCTTTTAATTTTAGACTCGTTGTATTTTAAATTATTTGGTTTTACCTGAAGCTAATAATATAATTTTTTCGTCGTTTCAGACAATAATTAGTTATAACATTTTTATTATTTCTGGTTTTATTTTTTTTTTTTGCGCAAAAAATAAATAAAATGTATATATATCTATATAAAAAGCATAGGCATGGGCGTTTCTTAAGGACTTAGATTGGAAAGCTTCTGTGTAATTTTTCATTTTATTTTATTATTCAATATCATTATTAAAATTTAATCTTAATTGACCTTCAAGAATAAATGATATGACATACCGCTAAATGTTATGAAGCATTAAATTATTTAAATTATTGCTGTGAAATAAAAAAATAAGTAATGTAAGAAGTATTTTTCAGGATGCAGGCTGAGTGAATAGTGACCGTGGGTTTTAAATGATCTAACATTTAGTACTCTTGAGTGGGCAAAACATGAATACTCATTAGATTATAAACAGTTGGGTAACAATGAAACCGTCTGTCTGTATGCGGATGATGTCTGGGTGTATGGCAGACGGTCTATAAGCAATACTTTCTTTTTAATGCAGTCTCCACAGCATTTGATTAGCATGTGTTATCAATTTTAATGAACCTCAATCATTGGACAATTGTTTCGTATATTGCATATTATTGTTTTTAGTCATAAATATATCACTTTTTGGAAGATGTCGATGGATTCTTTGCATTTGAGATATTGGAATTTATTTGGTTTCATTTAAGTTGCCTCAATAACTGAATCAGTGTGATAAAGAGTACAATTTGAAATAGTAGCAATAAAGAGAAATGTGACAAACAAAATGAAACAGCTGTAATGATAATATATGGATGGAAATATTCGGCCCAAAATTACTTAAAGTCTGTCCCAAACGAGAGTTAGTGCGTTGACAGCGCAGGAAATCTAATGAAACACAGATTGGCCAACCTCTGAGAGAAAAAATAAAGTCAATACATTTACCTTTTATATGGTTATCCAGAGGGCAAATCTTGAGCTCTCATTGGCTCCCCACCCCATTTGCTAGTTTTTCCCGCGCTGTCAACGTACTAACTCTCGTTTGGGTTAGACTGTAGACGAGCATTACTACATGACTATGACTTTCTTTATACATTGATGTTGTCACTTTTGCTATGGGCACCTTAAAACGGATAAATATTGCGAAGAAACGGAAATAATCGGCCCGAGACTATACTTATGACAAACTTTACCAAAATCTAGTTCCTGAAAATACCTTTAAACGCAGACAGAGAGAGTCCGGGTTCGTTTCCTCGTCGAAGAGAAATTATTTTTAAGATACATTTTGATAAAATCTTCAATAATAATAATTAAAATTTACCTACGAAAACGTGAAAACTAATAAACGGAAAACAATGGACTAAGTAATTATGAACTCGTATATGAGAAAGATTGTCTGAGTTGTCTCGGATCTTTTTTTTTGGTTTTACCAACAAAACCTTTAAAAAACAAAATAGATTATTATTATACCTAATTATGACTAGAGAGGTTAATAGAGAGAAACACAACAATATTGTCACCACAATTTTATATTAATAATATAATTTAAGCTTTCGTTGTGTGGTGTAATATTAATAAACTTGTCATTAATACTTCGAAGAGTTTTCACGTAGTCATTATCACTCTAAAAAACGTCAAAACTCCAACAGTTGTCATAAATTCGGTCCATCTCGCGAAAATCGAGGTTTTTAAATTCCTGGGTGTTTTAGTTAATAATAAACTTCGTTTTCAACAGCATATATCACCTGTTCTCCATAAACTGAAAGGAGCTTGTTTTATGATCAGGGCACTTAAAAGACATAATTCGTTAGAAACTCTAATGCTAATTTATTATGGAGTAGTATATCCACATCTGGCTTATAATGTGTTAGTTTGGGGTAATAGACCAGAAGCTAAAAGAGTTTTTATACTACAGAAGAGAATAATAAGAACTATTCTAGGTTTAAGCAGCAAGACTTCCTGCAAAAAACATTTTATAAAGCATGGTTTCCTTACTTTTCCAAGTATTTTTATTAAAGAAGCGTGTATGTATGCAGCAAGAAATCCAGGAAAATTTATAAAAATGTCTGACATACATAATAAAAACTCTAGACATAAAGACAAATTAGTGCTGCCAATTTGTCGTACAGAATTATATAGATCCTCCCCGTCAAATTCAGCTATAATTTTGTTTAATAACCTTCCTAAACCAATAAAAACTGTACCTGCTGACAAATTGGCAAGCAAATTAAAACAAATGCTCAAAGATAAAGCTTACTATTCAATATCTGAATATCTATCTGATACATAATATCTACTAAGAGTTTTAATGTTTTATTTTATTTATTTATTTTACATTTCATTGTTTCTGTTTCTGTTCATTGTTTTATCATTTTTTTCTCTCTCTAAAATTGTTATTAGTAATTGTTATTGTTATACAGTTAAAAAACTATGCTATTGGTTTTTTAAGAATACTATTTCATATTGTATTTGTTTTTATACATGACATGTTATATCCGATACAAATTGGCTTTTAATAAAAAAAAAATGTATCAAGTAAAAGATTAAAATTTATGTTTATTTTTTTTTATAGCCCATAAAGTTAAGCCAAGAGCTGCTGGGTTTAGCTCTCTAATGAGTAATTACTGAACACATCCCACGTGGGTTTAACATTCAACTACATACATAATTTCCTACCTACATGTTTTAATGTGTACTGTTAATTAAATGTAGGCATTTTATTCATTATTCAAATTAAATGGCATAGGCATTCAAATTTAATTAAATGGCATAGGTATAATTTAACTGAGTTATAAATGTTTTGGAACCATTAAGAAAATACAAATTATAGTATTTTTATTTTTGGTAATTATATTTTACGTTATTAGTATAGTACTTCATAATTTTTTTGTTCATCAGTGATATGATACCTTTGATTAGCAGGTCATAATTAGCCCAAGGATAGTGCCTTAATAATTTTAATTCTCTGCGCTCATTTATTATCTTTCCGTATATGGGGAAAAATGTTTATTACCTTTTATGACCTATATCTTTCAAAGTACTTGTTCTATTTTAAAGAAATTTGGACGATTAGTCGAAAATAGCCCATGAATCGTCCCATATTAATTTCATCCGTTCGTGTGAATTTAATATTGTTCAAAAATAAGTGTGAACTTACTGGGAATCGAACCCATATCTCATATAGTCCAGGAGATAACGTTCAAAGAAGTGTCTGACTAACAGCAAGCTAGAATTTTGTGTATAAGTTAATCTTTTCTATGGCTTTATGAATATGTTGTCGGCTAAGTTCGTCTGCGGGGCATATCTTAGCAATTGGTTTTGGAAAAAAAAAAATAAATAAATAAATAATAAAACGGTTGAGAGCGGTCCTATTATAGTGGACAATGTGCATGATTTTCATGATCCTGAGTACAAAATAAGTTAGTAGACCGAGAATCAAGTTGATTTTAGTTCGTCACTTAAGTTAGTTATTCAAATATCAAGTGACAAACTAACATCAACTTGATTTTCGTCTACTAACTAATTTTGTTGGTAGAGCGCTACACTGGAAATGTAGAGGCCCGTGGTTCAACCCGGCGCTGGAGTCTATTTTTCTCTGTCTGTATCCCAGTGTTAATAATAATTATAATTTGATTTAAATTAAAATTTAAACTTTCCGTAGTATGAATACTACCAAAAACTTAAAAAATGAATAATTTTGTACTCAGGATCAGGAATATTTTTCACCATAATGGGCGGGGCATGGTTGCTCTCCGTTTTTTTAAAATGCCTATTGGCTAGCTACGAACTTAGAACTTAGCCGATCACTTATTAGTAGGGAATCCAATCCCGGGATCCCGAGCCGATTTACCCCTACGGCAATCCCGGGATTGTAAAGTAACAGTCCCGGGATTTCGGGATTTCAACATTTTTACGTTTTAAGGTATTTTGACTGGTACAAGGTAGATTCAAGTACTGTTTAATCAAAAGAATAATAGATTTTTTAAATAAATAATCAAACAAATGACTTGATTAAAATAATAATATTAGTCGGGTAGTCGAATGCACTTAGTAGCGTAGTAAGAGTAGACAAGACTTCTGAGATTTGTTGACTGCGTGGTGTGGACTGAAGGAGGTATTAAGATAAATTAATTTTTATGATTTTTAAGTTTTATAAATTCAAATAATTTTAAAACCTAAACAGCATATGTTATGAAAATTTCAAGTATGCAAAGTTTTGTATATTGCTAAAACGTATTACGGGATGATTAGTTGTTTTCATTAGGTACATATTTTACTTAGTATATTCATAATTCATTATTTAATTGTATTTTTTTTTTTATTTTTTTATTTTTTTTTTTAATAATGAAATTGCATTTATTTGTACAAATGCAGCAGTTTAAATATACAATTTATCGTCTAAAAACCACTTTGTAGTTGTAGCTTGTTTCTTAATTTACGTACCTTAATACCTACCTACCTTTACCTGATCACATTGACGTAAAATGTTTTTGCTCCTTCTATGTGATTAATGTTTATAATTTTTTTTTTTTAACAAAAACATGCTAAACAAACATGGCTTATTATGTTATAATAATAAATAAATAATACTACATTATAACTACATGTTTTTAGGCTTTTTATCAGTCTAGTTGGAATTTGGCCAATCCTGGGATTGGTCCCGAGATCCCGGGATTAGTTTTTGCTGTCCCCAAATCCCGGGATCGAAAATTTCGTCCGGGATTGGATTCCCTACTTATTATTCTTAAAAGGCTCAAAAAGATTTAATTATACATAAAATTTTAGCTTGGTTAAGTCACCTTTTGTCACCTTTTTGCACGCTATCTCCCGGACTAATTTCACACGAGAAAGCTAAGTGCCGCACAAATTGGCGGACTATTTTAATTTTTATCTTATTTACCAATATGGCGTAAGAATTTGAATGGAGAAAGGCGATTGTTTCAATCACCCTTTCCGAGGCCTCTTTTTAAGACTAAAGTTCCTCTGTTTTGAATACCATAAACAAATTCTCCGTTAGCACGAGTGGGCTATATCGAGAATGTGTTTAAAAGTATGGCTTTGTCTTCCGCCAAGGTCAGGACCGGCCTGCCAGTCATCCCATTCATAACTTGGTTTCAACAAAAATCTCTTTCAAAACTATTTCGGCTAAAAATAAAGACTTCAAAAGACTTTTGTTAATTTTCAAGATGATTGTTAGAAAACTTTTTGACACAAATACTTAAGCCCTTCCTGTCCCATAATTCCACTTGCCTTTGTTTCCAAAATAAATACTCTTCAAAAGGGGAACCATCAAAGAGTTTTAAGAAGGAACGTGGAAACGAGAAAAGAGGAAATAAACATGCCACACACGACTGTTCTAATGAAGAATATTCTGTATACCTTCTTTAGATTGTTACTCCCCTTTGTTTTTTATATGAGGAGTCACAATCTAAAGAAGTGCCTAAAATTTAATCTCAGTAAGTTATGCCTATTAAAAAAATAAAAACAATTTTTTTTGGTTTTTTATCAGATGAATTTGTTCTATTGTCGGTATGATTATTTTTTTAAATCTGTCTGATTGATTTATTACGAGTTTTTCTTTGTTTGTTTGGAACAAGAGCAAGGCTGTAGATAAGGTCTGGTCTATTTAAAGATTGTTAAAAGTGGATATTGGTAAAGAAATAGCAGTGATAGCTTAAAATGTCTGTTAAAGTATATTCAAAAGAAGATTAAACAGAGGTGTGATACAAGTTTTAACTATTTATCAATGATTATTATGTCCATTTGAACATACAATTTTGCATAAAAATATATTCTTGTAGAAAAGGAAACTAAATGGCAAATAATTCATAAAACTATTCTAATTATAACTAGTCGTTAGGCCCGCGGTAACGGGCAGAATAATAAATATGGTTTAGTAAAAGAGCTGAGAGATAATTAGTTATAATTGAAATATATATTTAAAGAGATATTTACTGTTTAAATAGTAAGTTTTATGCAGTTATAGGTAATTAAAATTAAAACATTTAAATAGGAAGTTTTGTGCTCCGATATTCGTTATATAGGTATGGCGCAATTGGTTTGGTATCGGGCTTTCACCTAGTAGCCCCAGGTTCGATCCCAGCTTATGGCACATCAATTTTTAACGTTATAAATCATTTAGAGGTGAGTCGTTGTTGTCTTTGTCGTTGTTGGGACACTACTCGATTATTTAAAAGATATCAGTATATTCATTTTTTAGAGTTTCGTTGGTAAAACCAAAAAAATTAAACCCTTGAAGTTTCGTTCCTATATGTCTTGTCTTGTCTATCCGTCACTGGATGTTCCAATGACTTTTTTATGAAAAGAGATAAAAACATGAAACTTAGCAGTATCAAACATCGTTTTGTTGGTACACGGAAAAATAGTGAGCTCATAATTTTCGGCAGTTCAAATTAAAAATGGCAGATAATTAGTGCCATGCGAAAAAATTATCATTTTTGGGGTATCTAATGAAAGGTATTAAAGAGTAAATTACAAAAATATACTATGCTTGTGTAAATTGTTTAATATTTGATGCTACTTTGCCCTAAAAAGCATCAACATTGAAAAGTTAAAAGTAAGTTTTTATATCACAAAAAGAAGAAGTTTTTAAATTTCAAGGTTCTAATATTCTATAATGCAATTGATTCCGGAAATATCGTCGTGTCGAATTTTTGCACATAAATTACCGCCATTTTTGAGTGAGGTGAAATGAACGAGGAGTGTGGAGTGAAATGAACGAGGAGTGTGAATTGAAATGTATGTATGAGTGTGGAGTGAAATGAACGAGGAGTGTGGAGTGAAATGAACGAGGAATGTGGAGTGAAATGAACGAGGAGTGTGGAGCGAAATGTATGTATGAGTTTGGAGTGAAATGAACGAGGAGTGTGGAGTGAAATGAACGAGGAGTGTGGAATGAAATGAACGAGGAGTGTGGAGTGAAATGAACGATGAGTTTGGAGTGAAATGAACGAAGAGGTAAGTATTTTGGCATGTGTTTCCAACTGGGGGTGTTGTTTGTTCAAACAGATCGCAGTAATATTTCAACTCCCAACTCATCTTTACTAATATCATATCTAATTATCTACCGTTAACTCGAGATTAATTTATTATCTGGTGGGCCCCTATAGATCATCTAAACTTGGTATCTGGTGCGGCCTTATCTTTGACTTATCTGGAACATCTTTCATTTCGACAGCGCTGCACCATTATATTATAAACTCACGTTAAATCCACAAAGCGTTTCTCTCTCGACCTTTTTTTCTTTCTTTTTTTTTTTTTTTCGTCTAGCCCTATATTGTTAAAGGTGAAAGTCTTGTGTTAGCAATAAATAAATAAACTTCTCTCTTTATTCGAGACTTTTTTTACCTTCCTTATGTAACTTACGCATAAGCATTTTTTAATACTTATTTTTTCGAGTTACAATCGAAATTATTCAGTAAAACCCTTTTTTACTGGTCTTATATTACTTTGCTTTGTAAGTTTTATCGCACGGTTCCGCTACCCAAATTTCGAACCACTTCCCGTCCTTCAATCTCCTCCCCCACCCCAAAAAAAGGTGTTATATTACTTTGCTTTGTTAGTTTCATCGCACACGTATTACCCAAATTTTGAACCTCTTCCTGTTTTTTCAATCTTTCCCAAATTTNTTTAAAAGATATCAGTATATTCATTTTTTAGAGTTTCGTTGGTAAAACCAAAAAAATTAAACCCTTGAAGTTTCGTTCCTATATGTCTTGTCTTGTCTATCCGTCACTGGATGTTCCAATGACTTTTTTATGAAAAGAGATAAAAACATGAAACTTAGCAGTATCAAACATCGTTTTGTTGGTACACGGAAAAATAGTGAGCTCATAATTTTCGGCAGTTCAAATTAAAAATGGCAGATAATTAGTGCCATGCGAAAAAATTATCATTTTTGGGGTATCTAATGAAAGGTATTAAAGAGTAAATTACAAAAATATACTATGCTTGTGTAAATTGTTTAATATTTGATGCTACTTTGCCCTAAAAAGCATCAACATTGAAAAGTTAAAAATAAGTTTTTATATCACAAAAAGAAGAAGTTTTTAAATTTCAAGGTTCTAATATTCTATAATGCAATTGATTCCGGAAATATCGTCGTGTCGAATTTTTGCACATAAATTACCGCCATTTTTGAGTGAGGTGAAATGAACGACGAGTGTGGAGTGAAATGTATGTATGAGTGTGGATTGAAATTAACGAGGAGGGAGGAGTGAAATGAGCGATGAGTGTGGAGTAAAATGAACAAGGAGTGTGGAGTGAAATGAACGAGGAGTGTGGATTGAAATGTATGTATGAGTGTGGAGTGAAATGAACGAGGAGTGTGGAGTGAAATGAACGATGAGTGTGGATTGAAATTAACGAGGAGGGAGGAGTGAAATGTATGTATGAGTGTGGAGTAAAATGAACGAGGAGTGTGGAGTGAAATGAACGAGG
>KZ651286.1:167888-180153 GCA_001010745.2 Gerris buenoi
ATGATCGTGGGGCCTTCGTGTATGGGGGCCTTAAGTTTGAATCTTCTTGTTTCTCTTCTACGTGCGCACAAACATACATCCATTTACACCTATATCTTCAAAAGTACTCATCTGACTTTTATGAAATTTGGATGTTTTCTCAAAAATAGCCAGCAGATACTCCACGGTAATTTATACCGTCTGCGCTATTTAAATTTTGTTAATGTTTGAGAAAGTAAGTGGTGTCGGATTAGAGAGACTCAACTGAATTTCGCAATTTTTATTTTTATTTATTGATCCTTATGCTGTATCTTCTAAAAGCAAGCTTTAATTAATAAAAAAAAATCTTCAAATTAATTAAGCTTATTAATAATTCTCTTCTTAGATTAATATAATTTAAATTTCTATTTTAAAATCTTGTCTGTTGAGAAACGTTTCAGGGCAATATAATGAATACTACTACTGATGAAAGTAATAATTAAATAGAAAATCCTGCTTCAAATTCTTACACCAATTTTAAATCTCAACTTTATCTTGATTTATATACAGCATATAAAAAGATAAATTGTTAAATTTATTGCAATACGTAATTTTAGATGTCAACAATTTTTAAAATAAATAACTACACTGTTATTTATATGTTTAATTAACGATTTTATAATTCGATTGACTTAATCTTTACTGCATTCAAATTAAAATGTAATATGCATTTTTATCTTGACTAATATTTCTTTCAAAGTTAAACATAGTCAATAATATTTACCTTGAAAGTCTAATTCAATATTTATTTTTAAAATTAAATTACATATTTTATTTTTAAATGTCTTATAAATTATATGATTTTTTTGTTGTTTATATAAATATTTTATTACGTACAAAATGCATTTAACAATTATATTAATTCCAATCTCTGAATTTTGGAACGAAACCAAAATAACAGTTAATTTTTTTTGTTCATGTTAACCTTTTAAATGCATTTAATCAATGGAATTTTCATTGCAATTCTTATTGACTTTTTGTTTTAAAATAAAATTTTACATTTTATTTTTTTTTTCTTGTTTCAGGGATTTGAGATTTAACAAAATCAAACGGATAAAACCTGGTGAACTGAACGAGTTGAGCCATCTTGGTACATTGTAAGTAATTTAAAAAGTTTTTACCTGGTTAAGTTAAAGTTGGTTTGTTTCTATACCGAGTTTAAGTTGAACTTGCTCATGCTGAATTAATGTCAAAAGTCAGTAAGTTAATAGATTACTTTAAAGATAAAATTACTTTTTTATTTGTTATATATACTAACTCAACTTAAAGAAGCAAAATTTAACATAATTTTTATCATAAATAGTTGATCGATTAGCTAATGTAGTCAAAACTGGCTTTTTGACTAAACAATTTTTTTAAGTTTGTGAATGGGAACTTGTCTCAATTTTTTTTCCTCTGTTATGTTTACTCAAAATATTATGAAGAATTGTGAATTTAGCATTTTATCCGGTAAATTCGAGCGCTTAAAACGTTCGATATGTGATGTGTGACTTTTTTTTTCTTTATCTGCTGTTTTAAAATGTAATTCCAGTTACAGAATTTCAAGTCGGATCATATAACAGTCATTTATTTACATACTTTATTTTGTGCTGTTTCGTTTTTCTTTTAATATGCGATTTTGGTTTTGGACTGTTCTTGTTTTGATTCTCCGTTGTTTGGAGAAATTTATTTTATCAATTTGAAAAGGTGCCCAAGAAACTCAACAAAAAATTTAACTCAACAAGAACATCAAATTCTGTCTTAACTTGATAGTCAGCGATTTGGATTTCTAAAACTTAATTCTCCTGAAGAAAGCAGGAAAAAGAAGTATATAGAACATATGCTTATGTATGCACAAGAAGTTAAAGAAAGGAAAAAGGAAATTGGTAATCATGAAATAGAAGAGATCAAAGAAATTGTTGAAATCGATCCTAAAACGTACTGTCAGGACACTTCCATTTGGTTCCTTGAGGATTATGCCAAAGCTATGTCATCCTATCAAAAAAGTTCTACAAACTTCAGCCTGATCCATGTAAAGATCCATGCTACCATTGCTACCTCTATGGTCAGGGTCTTCTTTACTTTCACTAAAATGCCTTCCAATGAATAAATTTGGCTTAGGACGACCTTTAAAGGGTCGAAACGTCTTTATTAATGGAATAGTAGTTTTCTTATTTAAAATAAACACCTTATCAGCTCTGACCTCTCATGTATTATACCATAATGGTGTATTACAATAATTAATAAATCGTTATTAATTTAATCAATGGCCCTTTTTACAACTCCCGAGGTAGAGAGTTCTATAGCCACTTCACGCATCACAGCGCTGTACAATACAACGACGAAGCGAATATGGTGTTATCATTAGTGAGCCATGTAAATTAGAGTACTATGGCGCGGAATCGAACCCATGTCCTCGATTCATTGATAGTCGAGCTGACGTGACAAGTGTCTAAAGCCACACGGTCACGCTAGCTCCCCAATGAATAGATAAACTTTAATACTTAATACTAGCCAATTACATATTGGCAGATAGATGTATGCAGCATACATTTTATAAATATATAGGTACTTATATGGTCATTATTATTAGGTATTTACAGCAGAGGTGCCACGGTTTTACTTACCGAATTGAAAATACATGTAAAATAAAGGAAAAATGTAAGATAATATATAAAAATCAAAAGTGTAAATGTTATTTTTTCAATAAATGGCTATTATCATTTATATAATCGAGTAGTGTCCCGACGACGGCGACGACTCACCTCTAAATTAATTATAACGTTAAAAATTGACGAGCTATAAGCTGGGATCGAACCAGTGACTTCCTGCACTTCAGCCGAAAACGCTACCACTACGCCATTCCTGTGTAATGAATGTCCATGCATAAAACTTATTATAACTAGCTCTTTTTTTAACCATATTTTTTCTGCCCGTTGCCACGGGCGTAACGGCTAGTTATTATATGTTACAGCAAGGGCAATTAGAATTTTGATGTTGTGTAGTAAAAATATTGTGAATTTTCCATGTGTTATTATATCGGAATTAACTCTAGATGCTGAAGATTCTAATTTAATCTAAGTTCTGGTTCTGTGTGCAAGTTACTTGGTTGTACAACGTACACACAGTGTATATAATTATAATAAGTAATAATAATTAAAGCTCTTCGTAACAATAATTAATGTTAATTATTATTTTCCCCTATTGCATGGTAATAATTGAAGTATTTACTTATTTATCTATAACGATAGACGTACGCACAGGACAAGATAGACGATGTAATTAAGAAAAGGAAATTTAAAGCAAAAAATGGTATCCATGTTTTTAGTGGATTGAATTGCGAAATTTTAATTTATCTTTAGACCAAATTCTCCTAAACATGTACTTAAAGTTTACTATCTCATCGACAAACTATTTTATCAACATCAACCCATATCCAATTTCAAATCTATTGAATAAAACAAAATGAAATAATTTAAAATTTAAAGACATATTCTAATATCATACATGATATTGACATTTGACATATTACATGATCGATTTATTCAATTTAATTATTAAAGAAAAGTTAGTCTAACAATAAAAACGGCTTTCTGAAATTAATTTAATCTTGCTCAATGATTGGATATTTTGAATGAAATTTTGTGGTACTTCATAATAATGTCTAGACGTTAATAAAAAGTAGCACAACAATATTGTCATCACAATTTTATATTAATTATTAAAAATCGTGTTTTGACATTTTGTATCATCTTCAGTTTTAAGTGTTTGCAGTAAGGGCCTTTTTACTATGAGTCACTCTTAAAATGCTAAACACATAACACTGAAGATGATATTAAATGTCGAACAGCGTTTGTTCATAATTAATAGAAAATTGTAGTGACGGTATTGTTGTGTTACTAACTTTCTATTTACCTCTCTAGTCATAATTTTAATATCTAAACTTGTTAAGTTAGCGTCATTATAATACTTTTGAAGTTTTCTAGTGAAGTTATCAGCTGATGTTTTTAGAGCAGATAAAGTTAATGCTGTTTTGTTTATCTCTGTTCCAAGTTGTTAGTTCATATCCCAACATTATGAAGTGGTTTAAAATTCTGCAGCTTAATAGCTAATCATAACTATTCAACGTATTCCTTTACAGCTTCGTCTGCTAATAGAAAATAGACTTATAACGTATGTTTGAAGATTAATAGGATGTAAAAGTGGATTAGGGCTTAGGTGGAAAGAAGTCTTAGAAATATGTAAAAGGCAAAAAGGAAGCGAGCTGGGTTTTACAGCACGTGTAAACCAGCTACCGCGCCTTGCATAAAATATTTCCCGCCTTTTAAAAAGGGAAGGAGGATAAAGTTATAACCTTTCAAAACCTATTACAAGAGGTTAGGAAGAAAGCGAGCGGTGTGAATAGACTTCCTTCAATATAGGGGTCAGGGTTTTGGTTAACATTTTTAGGAGCTAAAAAGGTTCATACCTGTAAATTGTGTAAATATCTGAACCCAACGCTATGGTCGGTGGTTATATGAAATATATTTTTGGGGTTTGCTTATATCGCATTGTGAATATATAACTATAGAACAGAAGTTATAGAAGTGAGATGATAATTTAGCTATCTATATTGGTTGTAAGTCGGGTCTTGTTGTCTTGGCGTCGCTATTGAACGTAATAGATTGCTCAAACTTAGCTATATTATAGCGTATACAAGTTTTAATTGAAGTTATATCAAATAATTGGATGCCTGATATCTCAATTACTATTCATCTTGTTCATGATGGCATCCTACAAAAGCATTTCTATTTAAGCCATATCTTATACCTTGTCATTTTTCATTATAAGTTATTCCCTTTTCAAACCCCATTTTGTTCTTAAGTCTCTTATCTTCTGTAAAACTTCTTCAATTTGTATATATGTAATTAAGTTTGATCCTATAGTGAATAAAAGTAATCAAATAATGATTAAAATTGATGTTTATAATCTCACAATATTGAGTAAGTCATCATCTGCGAGCTTTTAATCAATTCACCGATCACATGCAATTAAAGTGATGCAAAAAGTCTGTGCTAAATCATAAGCTATGGTTGTAGTGCAAATGAGATTAATTACTCGTTTATTAGATTCACTGTGGGTAAAGATCGTCGCTAAATACAGGATTGCAAATCATTCTACTAAGACATTGTTCGACTTGATCCAAGTTTCATTGCAAATGCATTCTACAAAGACATTGTTCGACTTGATCCATGATTCAATGCAAATGCATTCTACATAAGACATTATTCGACTTGATCCATGTTTCATTGTAAATGCATTTTACACAGACATTGTTCGATTTGATCCATGTTTCATTGCAAATGCATTTTACACAGACATTGTTCGATTTGATCCATGTTTCATTGCAAACCATTTTACAAAGACATTGTTCGACTTGATCCATGTTTCATTACAAATGCATTTTACACAGACATTGTTGGGCTTGATCCAGGTTTCATTGCAAATGCATTCTACAAAGACATTGTTCGACTTGATCCATGTTTCGCTTGACCCTTTACAGTTAGCGACGTTAAATTTTTTGCTTGTGAGTTTACCGAGGGTAACGGAAGATATGTGTTCGTTCTGAGGAACAAACAACTTTCAGGTCTCCGATTTCTATAATTCCAAGGCAAAAACCGTTTCAGACATCAGAGAACATTTTTGGTTCCGTGTCTGTCTTAACCCTCAATTTTTGTGAACCGTTATCTAATATATCTCAAAAACTACGCGTTCTAGATGAAATTTGTATGATAGGTCATTATCCCATTGTTGGTCATATAAGTTTCAACCTTCTGCGCCCATTTTGTTTCTCTTCAACATGGACACAAACATACATTTTACACCTATATCTACCAAAGTACTAATATGATTTTCATTAAATTTGGATGGTTTGTCGAAAGTTACAGATAGCCAGCCCATGATTAATTTCAACCGTCTTTGCTTAATTGTGATACTTACTTTAATTCATGTAAAGATCCAAACAATTTTGACGTACCTATTTAACAATTGGGGAAACAATTAAATAAATTAGATAATAATGGCTTGTAAAAGAATAAAATCAGTAAAGTATGTGATTAAGCTATGTGAGGAATGATGTGATCAAGGATCACGTATGTGAGGAAGCTATGTGAGGAATGATGTGATCAAGGATCACGTATGTGAGGAAGCTATGTGAGGAATGATGTGATCAAGGATCACGTATGTGAGGAAGCTATGTGAGGAATGATGTGATCAAGGATCACGTATGTGAGGAAGCTATGTGCCGCACTAATTGGCAGTCTATTTCAGTTCCGTCTGTCGCTCAATTTTTGCGAAGCAAAATATATTTAAAATGTATTTCGTCTCAAGATTATATTTGTCTTTTCGTTAAATTTTACATTAACTAATTTTAGATTTTTATCGTTTATTAATATGAAAAACCGTATAGAAATCCGAGTGTAAAAGTTAAATTATTTTGACTAAAACACAGTAGCTAATAATTACTGAGACAATATTATAGGACATAACATGGATGATAATGGAGCACTGAGTACTATTGAGACAGCAATAAAGGACAGCGTTTAGATATTGCTCCAGGGCAATACATATAGAACACACACATATTAACTAACTATACTCGCTTGCAATTAGGTGGAGATTACAGTTATTATCTGTTGTTGAAATTTCTAAGATCATATTTCATCTGTCAGTTTCGCTAAATTTACAATTTCTTTTGCCTTGAAATGTATAATATATTTTGACGATTTATTAAATTATATCATATATATCATCGTACATTAAAGAATTAAGAGAAATCAATTTGAATTAAGAAAAAAAAATAGTTTGAAGATAATTATTGTAATTATAGATACAGTGCATTTAACTTAAAAAAAAACCCGATTTATATTAAATTAAAAGAGATATTATTAAATTTGTTATCATGAGTTGCTTAACCTGTCTATATCACTTATGTTTGAATGCGTTTACAATATTATAAGATCATATGATTGATATTAAGTCATTAAACTCCCTACAGATCTTATAAGACATTTTTTGACATGATTTTTTTTTTTTTAAAAAAAAGTAAAATATAATTTGTTCGTTCTGAAATCAAAACTTGAATGCCTTCTCGTCTTTCCAACTTAAAATTTATTTATAAAAAGAAAGGCCTTGTTTTATTTATTTTTTTTAAACGATATTTTGCAATCCTCTAGCGGTAAATGCGGCCCACATAAATTTCATTAATTGCATAGTTATCGAAGCGACGAGACGGTTGCATCGTCTGGTCTTCAGCGACCTTTTATTAATTTTCTATCCTGATATGTCAATAAGTTATTAAGTAAAATATACAGGCAGCAATAAATCCATATAATTATATTTATGAATAATATTATAAAGTCGATAGCGTGATAGCCGGTGTTATTTATTCTTCTAATTAATGTCGTACAGTGTAATTAACAACACTTATAATATCATCTACTGTTTTATTTATGTTAACAGAAATGTCTGCTTCAAATTATTCTGTCATACATAAATATAAGCTTGTTTTGTTTACTTTGCGTTGTAAATTCTAATTTTGGAACAGTTATTTAAAAATGAAGTGTTTCAAACCATCTGGTCAATTTATTATTATAATACCCTATGCCCTGGTACAGTCTAAAAATAATTTTTTTAATTGCTAAATTCAGTGAATATTCTATTATTAGATAGTATAATGGATACCATAACTGTAATATACATGGTCGTATCTATAGGAAGTGCGCACGCACACTGCTAAGTCCTTCCTTTTATTCACTAAATCCTTTCTCTCTTTTAGCAACTTAAATTTAGGATTCAGGAAGACTTTTACCAGAAGTGACTTTAATGTACAACACCTGTTTCCATCTCTAGTAGTCTTCTTCAGTGCCGGTGAGGTGAATGGGAATGTTAAAAAAAGAATAGTAATTGTAGGTGTGGTATGACTTTAAGAATAGAAAAAAAGAGTAATTGTAGGTGATATAAAAGCGTTTAAGTGGAAAAAGGAAGAGTAATTGTAGGTGATATAAAAGCGTTTAAGTGGAAAAAGGAAGAGTAATTGTAGGTGATATAAAAGCGTTTAAGTGGAAAAAGGAAGAGTAATTGTAGGTGATATAAAAGCGTTTAAGTGGAAAAAGGAAGAGTAATTGTAGGTGATATAAAAGCGTTTAAGTGGAAAAAGGAAGAGTAATTGTAGGTGATATAAAAGCGTTTAAGTGGAAAAAGGAAGAGTAATTGTAGGTGATATAAAAGCGTTTAAGTGGAAAAAGGAAGAGTAATTGTAGGTGATATAAAAGCGTTTAAGTGGAAAAAGGAAGAGTAATTGTAGGTGATATAAAAGCGTTTAAGTGGAAAAAGGAAGAGTAATTGTAGGTGATATAAAAGCGTTTAAGTGGAAAAAGGAAGAGTAATTGTAGGTGATATAAAAGCGTTTAAGTGGAAAAAGGAAGAGTAATTGTAGGTGATATAAAAGCGTTTAAGTGGAAAAAGGAAGAGTAATTGTAGGTGATATAAAAGCGTTTAAGTGGAAAAAGGAAGAGTAATTGTAGGTGATATAAAAGCGTTTAAGTGGAAAAAGGAAGAGTAATTGTAGGTGATATAAAAGCGTTTAAGTGGAAAAAGGAAGAGTAATTGTAGGTGATATAAAAGCGTTTAAGTGGAAAAAGGAAGAGTAATTGTAGGTGATATAAAAGCGTTTAAGTGGAAAAAGGAAGAGTAATTGTAGGTGATATAAAAGCGTTTAAGTGGAAAAAGGAAGAGTAATTGTAGGTGATATAAAAGCGTTTAAGTGGAAAAAGGAAGAGTAATTGTAGGTGATATAAAAGCGTTTAAGTGGAAAAAGGAAGAGTAATTGTAGGTGATATAAAAGCGTTTAAGTGGAAAAAGGAAGAGTAATTGTAGGTGATATAAAAGCGTTTAAGTGGAAAAAGGAAGAGTAATTGTAGGTGATATAAAAGCGTTTAAGTGGAAAAAGGAAGAGTAATTGTAGGTGATATAAAAGCGTTTAAGTGGAAAAAGGAAGAGTAATTGTAGGTGATATAAAAGCGTTTAAGTGGAAAAAGGAAGAGTAATTGTAGGTGATATAAAAGCGTTTAAGTGGAAAAAGGAAGAGTAATTGTAGGTGATATAAAAGCGTTTAAGTGGAAAAAGGAAGAGTAATTGTAGGTGATATAAAAGCGTTTAAGTGGAAAAAGGAAGAGTAATTGTAGGTGATATAAAAGCGTTTAAGTGGAAAAAGGAAGAGTAATTGTAGGTGATATAAAAGCGTTTAAGTGGAAAAAGGAAGAGTAATTGTAGGTGATATAAAAGCGTTTAAGTGGAAAAAGGAAGAGTAATTGTAGGTGATATAAAAGCGTTTAAGTGGAAAAAGGAAGAGTAATTGTAGGTGATATAAAAGCGTTTAAGTGGAAAAAGGAAGAGTAATTGTAGGTGATATAAAAGCGTTTAAGTGGAAAAAGGAAGAGTAATTGTAGGTGATATAAAAGCGTTTAAGTGGAAAAAGGAAGAGTAATTGTAGGTGATATAAAAGCGTTTAAGTGGAAAAAGGAAGAGTAATTGTAGGTGATATAAAAGCGTTTAAGTGGAAAAAGGAAGAGTAATTGTAGGTGATATAAAAGCGTTTAAGTGGAAAAAGGAAGAGTAATTGTAGGTGATATAAAAGCGTTTAAGTGGAAAAAGGAAGAGTAATTGTAGGTGATATAAAAGCGTTTAAGTGGAAAAAGGAAGAGTAATTGTAGGTGATATAAAAGCGTTTAAGTGGAAAAAGGANAAAAAAAAAACGATATAAACAGTTACTTTTATTAAACAAACATCAAATTAGTTTTGTTAAATGTAAACAAACATCAAATTAGTTTTGTTAAATGTAAACAAACTCGTTAATTGTGCGTGAAGGTGATGAATTCTTCTTCTTTACCGCCCTTGGGTGGTAAAGAAGAGGAATTCTTCAGAACTATGAGACGCGCATGCGCAATGAATACTAGTGCATACGTAAAGAATCACTTTCTACGCATCTAAACAGAGATACAATGTTTATATTTCGTATCAATCGTAGATAAAAAATAATATGGAATGTAGAAAGAATATAATATGTGAATGTAATTTTAATAAAAAATAAAGATAATAATTAAGTAAACAACGTATTAATAAGTTAATTAATATAACAGCAATAAGTATCTACCTATATACATGTTCATATATTGTCGTGCCTTTATTACTAAATAATATAAACAACTAATTAACTGTTTCCCTAGGCTATGCTAGAAATTATAGATGATGGCTTAATTTAGAAAAAGCAAGCGTGATTAAAAGTTAAAACTGAGAATATTATTACCTCTGATTCATGGTTCATGATAATAATTAAGTTCATATGAGGACGTAAAAATTAAACATTATCATATAGATAGAGCTACATACCATTACATTAATTGATGTAACTATTAACTTTCATACACTTAAATATATTATAATGCCAAAGAAACTTATGTTTGTATTTGAAACGAGCGACATCACAATAACAAAACGCCATTTGTTTATCTATATCTTAGCCATTTTTTATTATTTCTATTTAATGACCTATTGATCTTAAAACTAAACTAAAATTAAATAACTACGATATATTTACATTTAAAATCGTCGTTGAATTATATTAATTACATTTCTTTATCGTTGAAATTGTTGGGTTTGATTAGAAAGGTCAGATGGTCAGTTGGTATACCTAGTGATAAGCAACTACGAGCAACTCGTAGCTCGTGGTTTGTTTTTGTTTACATTCCACATTACCTGCTTAGATAATCCCTCTTCCTTAGACTGATAGATATTAGCTGGTTAAAATGTACATAATTGCATTTTAGATGGTTCGTTGATATGAAGTGTAGAGATTGTAGATTGTTGTAACTAGATGTTATTTTGTGTTATTGTTATTTTTGTGCGGAACGCAACGTGACAAGAGTCAAATGATGTGTCTTCAAAGTTGTTTTTTGATCCTGTTTATCATTTCGATATTAATAATACATCTTTTATTGTAAAGAATGGGCAATAAAACCAATTTCTATTTATAGATATATTTTATTTTATTTATTTTTTTTACTTAATGTTTCATTGTTTATACGTTTATTTATAAAGAGAATATTTTAATATTTACTTTTGTTTATTAAGAGAAAATATAAATGTCTGTTAAATTTGGTAAATAAATGAGGTAATTTTAACAATATATATTTTTATAGGTAGTTTAATTTTAAATAAAAGAAGAATATATTACTCTAAAATTGTATATCCTTCAACTGTAAGTTTTAATTTTTAATTCTATATTACGTATTCGTTCTTAACCTGTGAGTGAGTTATTATTTTATTTATTTTTCACTAAGGCAGTAATTTCTTTCGATTATAAAGAATTCGTTTGAAATTAATTGTAAAGTTCCCTGAGTCTAAAAAGATCGTAAAAAAAAGTTTTGGTCAGCCATCTCGACGTTTGTTACTTTTAAAAGTCTAAACTACTGAACCGATTTCGATGACAGTTGATGCACATATTTCGTCGACTCCCTTCCTGAATATCATTATGTAGGTACATAATAAACTTGTCTCATGCGTACGTACGTATATTTAAAATAAAATTATGTAATCATAAAACGCTTGCTACTTCTTTTATAAATATTAAAGGTAAAATAAGCGTCCCTTGATCTTGCTCTTAACCGAGTAAATATTAAGGAAGCATACTGGTGGTGTAGTAAGTACACACGAGTGGTATAATTATTATTGACCGAGCGAAGCGAGGTCTATGTTTTAACTTTTTCTTCCCCGGTAATAAGATCATCGACTGTGTTTTTCTCCAGTGTGTGATAGCGACTCATCATAGAATAGGTGTAGTTCAATAACCAAACAACGTCTTCACACAAAATAATTGTATTTGTAACAATTTGACCGGTTTCGGCTGTTCTAAAGCAGCCTTCTTCAGATAATCTTGACTTGAGGTTACTGTATTGACTTCATAAATACAAGTGCTTGTATTGAAAATTTCGTTTGACCCCAGTCCAAAAACATATTATCATCCATGTTAAAACAATCTGCGTTGCACTCTAAACAGCTGAAATTATTTCAACGATATGTAGTTTGTTCATAAAATGGGCATATTTTATCTGACTGTAAACTACCTAACCGATTTCGATAAAAATTCGAATTCATTTTCATAAACATCATATACTTATATCATAGTCATATTATTACTTAATCTGGTCAATTGTATGGGGTTTTTTAGGGT
>KZ651286.1:190345-202432 GCA_001010745.2 Gerris buenoi
TATATTTTATATTCTAGATCTTAAGTTTCACTTTTAATGCGTGAGAGCCTCACACATATTTCTTTATTTGTTACCAACAAAAATAATGGTTTGTTTTGATTTTATGGAGTTCAAATATATATAAGAACTTATCTAAATAAAAAATATCTAAATAGTGACCGGCAATTTTATCAAAACTAAAGTTATAATTATTAACATTACATTTTTGATAGACTTCAAATATGTATATATAATAACTCATCTAAATAGTGACCGAGACTTTAATCAAAACTAAACGTTATAATTATTAAGATGACATTTATGATTTACTACCTATAAAAGTAAAGGTTAATAAGGTAAGTGTTGATTTGTTAATCTTTAAATAGATTTAATAACTTATCAAAATAGTTTTGATTTGTTATGCATTGAAAGCTGTCACTTCTTGATTAAGGCATGTAAACAAACGCGCTTTCTTTATTACACCATCCCGTTATTGTTTATTGCCTCGGGAATGACAGTTCCCCGTGTCATTCTTGAGCGGAATTTACTATGAGAACCTCCCCTTTCTCCCCCCGAGAACCTCTCCCTAACCCCTCTTATCTCTATCGCACTCCTACAAACAGTTAATAATATATATTACTCTCACTGAACTTGCTTGTTTACAAAACTTATTTAATAATATAGATAGATACCATAAATATGGTCCTAAATTATAATTTTTTTTTCTCTCTGTTATTCTATTTTTATTTTTTACGTAGACATATCTGTGTTTTACAGAAAGATGTATTTACAAAATCGTCCGAAGAACAAAACTTTTTTATGTCCCCGAATCCAAAAATTCCCAGACTGAAATCCGTTTAAGACATGAGGGAACATATTTCGCTCCGTGTCCGTCTGTAGCTTAAATTTTACGAACAAACATATCTTGAAAACATCTAACTTCATCAGACTATTGTTGGTCCCATAATGTAAGTTTTAACCTTCTGCACCCATTTCTTTCTCTTCTAAATAAGCGCTAACAGACATTTATTTACACCTATATCGTCAGAAATAACTCAACGGATTTTTATGAAATTTTAATGGTTTTTCGAAAGTAATCTGTAGATAGCCTTAGATTAATTTCAACCGCCTCCGAACATTAAAATATTACTAAATTGAACATTTATTCTTATAAAAAATTTAGAATTTTGAAAGATTTAAAAAGCATAAAATCCTTTAAGTATGTGCCATAGAAGGCGAGGAATCTATGTGCCACACTAATTGACAGACTATTTTCTTGAAAAATTTGGGGTATTGGATTATTGATTTTAGCATTAGTACAGTTGTGCTAGGCTTACTTAAGTTCGTTTAGGCTACTTATTAAAATGGCAATTTTATTTTATTTTTTGAAAAAATAAAATTAACAATTTTTTTATCTCGCCATTTTTTGAGACAATTTTTCGTTGCGCGTTATGAAGCATTAAAAGTTTGAACTGGCCGCCATTTTAAAACCGGAAGTAATAATTCCCCCTTTTCAATTTTCCCCCAAAATTGACTTTATTAAGATTTAACAACTTTACCAAGTTTCAACTCAATACCCCAACCCTTCTTAATTTATTCATGTTTTTGTAAGAAATACATGCAGGCCAGAAAGAATACCCGACGTAAAACTAAGCAAGATATAGGACCCAATGTTTGTTTGGTATTTCTTGGACTATTTCAACCTAACAAATCATAATATCATGAAAAAAAAAAAACACCCTGTATTTACTTTCTCATGTGCATATATGAGAAAGTAAATATAGATTGTAGAAATGTGCACACATTTCAATTTATGTGGGAACCATCTATGAGCAAATAGATGGTTGATAAATATGAATACGCAATATTGTAGTCTATAACTAATAAAAACTATAACTAAAAACTATAACAATAAACTATAACTAAAAACTATAACTATAAACTATAACTAAAAACTATAACTATAAACGTATTAAACGCAAATAATCATGGGTGATTAGTAATTCATTAAAATATTTTTTTAGACCCTTATTAAATCTAGAGTAATAATTAAGGGGAATTAATAACATATTATACCTAATTGGCTTGTTAATTAATTTGTTAAATTATATGTTTTTTTTAGATTCCTGCAGGAGAATAAAATTCAAAGGATCGAGCCTGGAACATTCAGCAGCATATTACCGCTTAAAAGATTGTAAGTAATTTTAATAAACATGTTAAGTAATTTATTTTTAATTTTAAATGCAAAAATCTTCACTTACTTTACTCTAATTTTTATGTATTAAAATGAGGACTTGTAAATTGATTTTTGTTTTTAAACGATGCCAAAAAAAAATTAAATGCAAATAACACCTTGCGATTATAATGATAGGATATACAGTTACTAAACGGTATGTAATTTTGGTATATTTATATTTTAATTAAAAGGTTAAAATTTCTTCCTTTTTTTTAAATTTTTTTAATACCTGTAGAATTAACGTTTTTCATTCGAGCCTTTGAAAAGGGTATTTGAAGTACGCTGAGAGATAGGTAAGGAATACCTACCGTGGAACGTTGCCCAGTTGAGACTTGATTTTAAGAGTGAGTGCCCTCTTAAAATATTCACCAAACTCCCCTTAATTGGTATGCATAAATATTTAAAAAACTGTTACGTTAAAGGCTTATTTTTTTCCCCCGTTTAAACGTCGTAGGTGTATATTGGTCTTTAAAGACCTTTCTGTATATATTCATTAGTAGGGTAGACACGTGTTTAGTTCGAAGAATTTCAATCGATTAGCAATGTTGCATAGATAAAGTTTAAAAAAAAAAAAGAATATAAAAGTCCGTATTGTCAGTTCTATTTAAAGATGTATGAATCTCCCGAGGCGTGAAACATTTGCCTTGTCGCTTGTCAGTCATGGTAAAACGTCAGACGCTCCGAGACCCTAATTTGGTATGGATATTAAAATTGAGTGAGATGACTAAACTTCAAGACAAGTGTTTTAATAATCTATCCGTTTCAGACGCGAAAACAAAATGAAATCCCATTTAAATAAAACAATGAATAAAAATATCGTTTTCAACAATATTCATTAGGAAAAAACAATTTATTTTATGATCTACGTCACTATCTACAGTTAGATTATATCATTACAGGGCCAAGGGTCGATTTATTTACAAATATATCGATTAGTGTATGTGTTTAAGCATTTCGAGAATCTAATGAGAACCTTACTGTAATCATTATTTTTTTAAAGTTTTATTTATGAATTTTTAAGTAACATTTCTTTGGGAATCAAACTTAAATTATTTCTCAAATTTGGACTTTTGGGTTGCCCTAATTGTTTTTCCTATTTTTCTTCTTCACTTACTAACTACCAAGTAAGATTTCCCTGGTACTTCGACATTTTTCATTCCTCCTTTCCTTCGAGATTTTTATCTATAGGGCTTTCATTTATCATTAGATAACTAATTTTGCTGTGGATGCGTGCATTGATTGTTGTTGTATGGTTCGGTTTAAGGTGATTGTGGTTTGTGGATTAACTTATCATTAGATAACTAAAGTTGTTGATGAGTGAATTGATTGTTATTGCATGGTTTGGTTGAAGGTGATTGTGGTTTGTGGATTCACTTATCATTAGATAACTAAAGTTGTTGATGAGTGAATTGATTGTTTTTTTGTTTTTTGTTTTGTTTTTTTTCTTTGGGTTTTTAGTCCCGTTCGACTGCACAATGGGTCATTGCAGGACGGGGGGTTATTGATTGTTGTTGCATGATTTGGTTGAAGGTGATTGTAGTTTGTGGATTCATTTATCTAACTATCATTAGATTATTAGATAGCTAAATGTTGCTGTAGATGTGTGAATTAATTGTTGTTGCATGGATTGTTTGAAGGTGATTCTGGTTTGTGGATTTATTTATTATTAAATAACTAAATGTTGCTGTGGATGCATGAATTAATTGTTGTTTCATGGTTCGGTTTAAGGTGATTGTGGTTTGTGGATTCACTTATCATTAGATAACTAAAGTTGTTGATGAGTGAATTGATTGTTTTTTTGTTTTTTGTTTTGTTTTTTTTCTTTGGGTTTTTAGTCCCGTTCGACTGCACAATGGGTCATTGCAGGACGGGGGGTTATTGATTGTTGTTGCATGATTTGGTTGAAGGTGATTGTAGTTTGTGGATTCATTTATCTAACTATCATTAGATTATTAAATAACTAAATGTTGCTGTGGATGCATGAATTAATTGTTGTTTCATGGTTCGGTTGAAAGTGATTGTGGTGTGATAAAAAACATTTCTAGTAGAGTAGTAAATTTTCTACCATTTTAATTAATAGTAAATGAAGAAGCAAAATGTTTGATTATTTTAACATTTTTGTTTGATTATTGCATCTGCAATATATTATGCAGAATTTATTTTGTGAGATACAATGATAATCAAACTAAATTAAATATATAATTTAGTTATCTATGAGGTCACAAAGCCACTGCCTCCTCGGGTGTTTAGGGGGATTGTCAAGAATGGATAAGAAAAACAGGTTGTGGACTAATTGATTGGAATGTTCGGAAAGGGAAAGGGAATTGTGGAAAGATTTGATTCTGGAAATGTCTTATTAACGGACAAAGGGTCCTTTGAGGTCATTATGAAGGACGAAATTTGAATCATAGAAAGGGCCTTCGGCTAATTTTCTTAGGATCTTGGATTGGGGAGATTAGATTGGATAAGAATTGAAAGTTTTGGTTCAACCCCAGAATTCTATGCCAAATGTCTTTATAATAATTATTGTGTCGTAGATTATTATTTTGTTTTGCATGTTCAATTTGTGACAAAGTTTATGGTGTTTATTGCATGTTTGACGTTTATGTTTCGTGTGATGTGCCATGTGCCCATGTTAAACGATGATCTAAGTATTGCCCCTGGGGTAGCGGACGGAACTGGAATGAGGAATAGGGATTTGGTTGTGCCAAAAATTAAATCCTAATCGTATTTATAAATTTATTATCATTTTTTGTCCTTATTGTTGGATCTTTGTTTCATCTTTTGTAGGAGAGGGGGGACGGCAGCAGCCCTCGAAAATTAGGGTTAAGCTTTATTAATTAAATTTATTCATTAATTTATTTCTCTTTGAGGATTAATGTCCTAAGTTTTATAAAAATCAGATTATTAATTTTGGTTCCAGAGTTCTATAAAGACTACATGTTACAGAGTTTGGAGAAATATATTTTAAAAACAATTTTGTTTTAGTCGAGGATACCTTAAAACCGAATACCTTGAATCGAAAATTTTCTTGCACAAAATGCAGTAAACATCGTAACTTAGAAATCGTACTTGTTTATATGAAAAAAAAAAATCCAAAAATAATTAAACCAGGCGATCGCGTGGCTTGAATCGAGTTTAATGCAGTAAATTTTAGATATTACGAGTATAGTTAAGAATATTGAGTTGATAGTTAAAGAGAATTATTGTAATGAAGAAGGGTAACTTTCCTCATATTCCATGTTCCGACCATCTTCATTTCAACTATTATAGAATGAATCACTTTCTCAAAAACTTCTGCTTGTATCAAGTTAAAATTTTATATGCCTGATTTAATTTTACTTTAGACGATATTTATTAAAATTGTTGTGAACGTATGATATCGGTGAAAACGTTGTTTTCTCTATTTTCAACGTTTAGGTCCGCTTTAAAAATTTAATGATCTTAATTATTTCGTTGCGGTGTCGCTGTTGGTGTTACTAAAAAAAACTATTTGTAAAAATGTTAGTACCATTGAATAGGTGATGATAGAATCTTATTCCGTCCTTAAATTTTAATTTTACATTTGCTTACTTTTGCGCGAGCGTTGCGCACGAACTCTTGGATGGATAACGATGTCCTACGAACTTAGCCTGTGTATTAGTAAAAAGATCATTTAGACTAAATTTCTACCAAATTGGTCAACTTTTCACTTAAGTTATCGTCGTACTCGTAAATGTTACTAACAGATATACAGCCAGAATAAATATCGTGTTTTACTAAATGTAAGAAGCTCGCTTACGCTTAAACAAGAATGTAAGAAGCTCGCTTACGCTTAAACAAGAATGTAAGAAGCTCTCTTACGCTTAAATAAGAATGTAAAAAGCTCGCTTACGCTTAAATAAGAATGTAAGAAGCTCGCTTACGCTTAAATAAGAATGTAAGAAGCTCGCTTACGCTTAAATAAGAATGTAAGAAGCTCGCTTACGCTTAAATAAGAATGTAAGAAGCTCGCTTACGCTTAAATAAGAATGTAAGAAGCTCGCTTACGCTTAAATAAGAATGTAAGAAGCTCGCTTACGCTTAAATAAGAATGTAAGAAGCTCGCTTACGCTTAAATAAGAATGTAAGAAGCTCGCTTACTCTAAAATAAGAATGTAAGAAGCTCGCTTACGCTTAAATAAGAATGTAAGAAGCTCGCTTACTCTAAAATAAGAATGTAAGAAGCTCGCTTACGCTTAAATAAGAATGTAAGAAGCTCGCTTACTCTAAAATAAGAATGTAAGAAGCTCGCTTACGCTTAAATAAGAATGTAAGAAGCTCGCTTACTCTAAAATAAGAATGTAAGAAGCTCGCTTACGCTTAAATAAGAATGTAAGAAGCTCGCTTACTCTAAAATAAGAATGTAAGAAGCTCGCTTACGCTTAAATAAGAATGTAAGAAGCTCGCTTACTCTAAAATAAGAATGTAAGAAGCTCGCTTACGCTTAAATAAGAATGTAAGAAGCTCGCTTACTCTAAAATAAGAATGTAAGAAGCTCGCTTACGCTTAAATAAGAATGTAAGAAGCTCGCTTACTCTAAAATAAGAATGTAAGAAGCTCGCTTACGCTTAAATAAGAATGTAAGAAGCTCGCTTACTCTAAAATAAGAATGTAAGAAGCTCGCTTACGCTTAAATAAGAATGTAAGAAGCTCGCTTACTCTAAAATAAGAATGTAAGAAGCTCGCTTACGCTTAAATAAGAATGTAAGAAGCTCGCTTACTCTAAAATAAGAATGTAAGAAGCTCGCTTACGCTTAAATAAGAATGTAAGAAGCTCGCTTACTCTAAAATAAGAATGTAAGAAGCTCGCTTACGCTTAAATAAGAATGTAAGAAGCTCGCTTACTCTAAAATAAGAATGTAAGAAGCTCGCTTACGCTTAAATAAGAATGTAAGAAGCTCGCTTACTCTAAAATAAGAATGTAAGAAGCTCGCTTACGCTTAAATAAGAATGTAAGAAGCTCGCTTACTCTAAAATAAGAATGTAAGAAGCTCGCTTACGCTTAAATAAGAATGTAAGAAGCTCGCTTACTCTAAAATAAGAATGTAAGAAGCTCGCTTACGCTTAAATAAGAATGTAAGAAGCTCGCTTACTCTAAAATAAGAATGTAAGAAGCTCGCTTACGCTTAAATAAGAATGTAAGAAGCTCGCTTACTCTAAAATAAGAATGTAAGAAGCTCGCTTACGCTTAAATAAGAATGTAAGAAGCTCGCTTACTCTAAAATAAGAATGTAAGAAGCTCGCTTACGCTTAAATAAGAATGTAAGAAGCTCGCTTACTCTAAAATAAGAATGTAAGAAGCTCGCTTACGCTTAAATAAGAATGTAAGAAGCTCGCTTACTCTAAAATAAGAATGTAAGAAGCTCGCTTACGCTTAAATAAGAATGTAAGAAGCTCGCTTACTCTAAAATAAGAATGTAAGAAGCTCGCTTACGCTTAAATAAGAATGTAAGAAGCTCGCTTACTCTAAAATAAGAATGTAAGAAGCTCGCTTACGCTTAAATAAGAATGTAAGAAGCTCGCTTACTCTAAAATAAGAATGTAAGAAGCTCGCTTACGCTTAAATAAGAATGTAAGAAGCTCGCTTACTCTAAAATAAGAATGTAAGAAGCTCGCTTACGCTTAAATAAGAATGTAAGAAGCTCGCTTACTCTAAAATAAGAATGTAAGAAGCTCGCTTACGCTTAAATAAGAATGTAAGAAGCTCGCTTACTCTAAAATAAGAATGTAAGAAGCTCGCTTACGCTTAAATAAGAATGTAAGAAGCTCGCTTACTCTAAAATAAGAATGTAAGAAGCTCGCTTACGCTTAAATAAGAATGTAAGAAGCTCGCTTACTCTAAAATAAGAATGTAAGAAGCTCGCTTACGCTTAAATAAGAATGTAAGAAGCTCGCTTACTCTAAAATAAGAATGTAAGAAGCTCGCTTACGCTTAAATAAGAATGTAAGAAGCTCGCTTACTCTAAAATAAGAATGTAAGAAGCTCGCTTACGCTTAAATAAGAATGTAAGAAGCTCGCTTACTCTAAAATAAGAATGTAAGAAGCTCGCTTACGCTTAAATAAGAATGTAAGAAGCTCGCTTACTCTAAAATAAGAATGTAAGAAGCTCGCTTACGCTTAAATAAGAATGTAAGAAGCTCGCTTACTCTAAAATAAGAATGTAAGAAGCTCGCTTACGCTTAAATAAGAATGTAAGAAGCTCGCTTACTCTAAAATAAGAATGTAAGAAGCTCGCTTACGCTTAAATAAGAATGTAAGAAGCTCGCTTACTCTAAAATAAGAATGTAAGAAGCTCGCTTACGCTTAAATAAGAATGTAAGAAGCTCGCTTACTCTAAAATAAGAATGTAAGAAGCTCGCTTACGCTTAAATAAGAATGTAAGAAGCTCGCTTACTCTAAAATAAGAATGTAAGAAGCTCGCTTACGCTTAAATAAGAATGTAAGAAGCTCGCTTACTCTAAAATAAGAATGTAAGAAGCTCGCTTACGCTTAAATAAGAATGTAAGAAGCTCGCTTACTCTAAAATAAGAATGTAAGAAGCTCGCTTACGCTTAAATAAGAATGTAAGAAGCTCGCTTACTCTAAAATAAGAATGTAAGAAGCTCGCTTACGCTTAAATAAGAATGTAAGAAGCTCGCTTACTCTAAAATAAGAATGTAAGAAGCTCGCTTACGCTTAAATAAGAATGTAAGAAGCTCGCTTACTCTAAAATAAGAATGTAAGAAGCTCGCTTACGCTTAAATAAGAATGTAAGAAGCTCGCTTACTCTAAAATAAGAATGTAAGAAGCTCGCTTACGCTTAAATAAGAATGTAAGAAGCTCGCTTACTCTAAAATAAGAATGTAAGAAGCTCGCTTACGCTTAAATAAGAATGTAAGAAGCTCGCTTACTCTAAAATAAGAATGTAAGAAGCTCGCTTACGCTTAAATAAGAATGTAAGAAGCTCGCTTACTCTAAAATAAGAATGTAAGAAGCTCGCTTACGCTTAAATAAGAATGTAAGAAGCTCGCTTACTCTAAAATAAGAATGTAAGAAGCTCGCTTACGCTTAAATAAGAATGTAAGAAGCTCGCTTACTCTAAAATAAGAATGTAAGAAGCTCGCTTACGCTTAAATAAGAATGTAAGAAGCTCGCTTACTCTAAAATAAGAATGTAAGAAGCTCGCTTACGCTTAAATAAGAATGTAAGAAGCTCGCTTACTCTAAAATAAGAATGTAAGAAGCTCGCTTACGCTTAAATAAGAATGTAAGAAGCTCGCTTACTCTAAAATAAGAATGTAAGAAGCTCGCTTACGCTTAAATAAGAATGTAAGAAGCTCGCTTACTCTAAAATAAGAATGTAAGAAGCTCGCTTACGCTTAAATAAGAATGTAAGAAGCTCGCTTACTCTAAAATAAGAATGTAAGAAGCTCGCTTACGCTTAAATAAGAATGTAAGAAGCTCGCTTACTCTAAAATAAGAATGTAAGAAGCTCGCTTACGCTTAAATAAGAATGTAAGAAGCTCGCTTACTCTAAAATAAGAATGTAAGAAGCTCGCTTACGCTTAAATAAGAATGTAAGAAGCTCGCTTACTCTAAAATAAGAATGTAAGAAGCTCGCNTCATATTGATATTGACTTTAAATGATATCATTCATATTGATATTGACTTTAAATGATATCATTCATATTGATATTGACTTTAAATGATATCATTCATATTGATATTGACTTTAAATGATATCATTCATATTGATATTGACTTTAAATGATATCATTCATATTGATATTGACTTTAAATGATATCATTCATATTGATATTGACTTTAAATGATATCATTCATATTGATATTGACTTTAAATGATATCATTCATATTGATATTGACTTTAAATGATATCATTCATATTGATATTGACTTTAAATGATATCATTCATATTGATATTGACTTTAAATGATATCATTCATATTGATATTGACTTTAAATGATATCATTCATATTGATATTGACTTTAAATGATATCATTCATATTGATATTGACTTTAAATGATATCATTCATATTGATATTGACTTTAAATGATATCATTCATATTGATATTGACTTTAAATGATATCATTCATATTGATATTGACTTTAAATGATATCATTCATATTGATATTGACTTTAAATGATATCATTCATATTGATATTGACTTTAAATGATATCATTCATATTGATATTGACTTTAAATGATATCATTCATATTGATATTGACTTTAAATGATATCATTCATATTGATATTGACTTTAAATGATATCATTCATATTGATATTGACTTTAAATGATATCATTCATATTGATATTGACTTTAAATGATATCATTCATATTGATATTGACTTTAAATGATATCATTCATATTGATATTGACTTTAAATGATATCATAATTGTAAGTGTCATGTATCAGAATTTGAATATAGTTTTTAATATTACATATAATAAAAATACGTGAGTACATAAATAAATAAGTGGTATCATTCTTTTAGGCCTCTATGATAAAGGCCTGTTCGAGACATATTTCCAGTTAAAATTTAATTAGCTTAAAATCATACTTTTATATGAAACGTGGAAAATTTAGATCGTCCAAACTTTTGAATGAACCCGAAAATATAAACATTTAAATTACTTTAATTAAAATTTGAATAGGTGTAAATAAATGTATGTTTGTGTACATGAGAAAGAGGCACGAATGGGCGTAGAAGGTTGCAACTTATATGGAACCAACCATGGAGACTAATAATGATGTACGATCCAAATTTTATTAAAATTTGTAGTTTTTAATACATATGTTCACAAAGATTGAGCGACAGACAGACAGACACGGAACCAAAATGTTCTCTAATATATGTCTCAAACAAATTCTGTCTTGGAATTTTAGAAATCGGAGACATAAAATATTTCGTTTTTTAGAGCGATCCCATAGCTTCTGTTACCTTCGGTAAGCTTGGAAGCAATAGTAGGGGAGACCGGGGCCCATAGGACCTATTAAGGTTTTTGTTCAGATAACTTCAGCTTTATTTTTATTTGGCAGTAGCTCTACAAACAATATTGTCATTGCCATCTTCAGCCCCGGCGCAAGAATCATGTGCCCACTCTTTACAAATTCAAATACCAAATGGGGTGTACCCCATACCTTTACTGTCCTCTGTGCCCCAAGCCACATGTCATTAAAAAACATTTTTTTGACAAGGTACACGACAGACTTAAACAAATGAAAACACTTTACATTAAAAAGATAAGACCTATAAGTTTATCAGATACAGTTAATTTGTTTAGAAATTCTGTTATCAAAATAATATTATATGAAGTAAATTAATACTTATAATTTAATCATAATAATATTATATTTAATTATATATAATGTACATATTAGATCACTTTCCTTGAAAATTGAAAAAAAGTTTGAAAAAATTGATTAAACTTAGTTAACTCTGCTAGTGATTGTTCACGTCTAGAAACAAACTATCTCTAATAGATCATACAGATTTCCGCTTAGCAGCGCCGCTATACAATAAAAAATTCAATGGACCTCTGTGCCCCGGTGTCCCCTAATGTTTCTAAACCAAAGTATGAGTTTATAAAATAAGTACATAACAATCTTTTCTTTCTTCAAATGTAATCATTCACACTTCAAATACTAAATACTACAAACATTAATAACACATTAATATTCTAGCCCGACCGCTGAAATAGTTATTTATGCACCTAGGGAGTAAAGTAAGCCATTATTCCCTGAGCGAAAAAGTTGATTCTTGAGGCGAAACCGAAGGAATCATGTCCCTAAATCCCGAGGCGAAGCCGAGGGAATTAGACTTTTTAATTCCCGAGG
>KZ651286.1:221223-231711 GCA_001010745.2 Gerris buenoi
ATTCATGCCACGCCTGCACCTCGCCCGCGCCGCATATCCACCTCTCGCCTGCTCTGTGTGCATTGGGCTATATGTTTACATGGAGGAGGTGTGATTCATGCCACGCCTGCACCTCGCCCGCGCCGCACCTCCACCTCTCGCCTGCTCTGTGTGCATTGGGCCATATGTTTATAAATTTTATTGGTTCTAAACAAGATATAAAAAATTCTAAGTACAGGCTTGATTCTCAATTTTAATTCTGCACAATATGAGCTCTATTTCAACTTCCTATGATGAATAGTACATACGCCATTTCTATACAACGATAAAACTTGTATTGAAATAGTTGTAGTATTGTAGTATAAATAGTTTATTGTAGTAGAGAGTTAAAATAGAGCTCAAATTGTGCTGAGCTTAGATTCTTGATATCTTGCTTGGAATCAATAAGGGGAGAAGTGCCTTAAAGAAGCACTTAAAATGCAGCAAAATATACCTACAACAGGTTCTAGGACAGAATTAATTACTCTTGAACAAAGACTGCTCAGATGATCTGCTAGTTCATAGTGTTCTGGAACTTAGATCACGAAGAAATTTTTCGCACTTCTTTAGACTATTACTCCCCTTATAAAAAGCAGAAGGGAGTAACAATCTAAAGAAGGTGGGTGGAATGTTTTTCTTTAGACTGTTACTCCCCTTATAAAAAGGGAAGTGTGATATTCCTTTGACCCAAAGCACTTTGGATTTAACATCCCTCTGTCTTAATAGTTATTTACTCAAAGTCATTTATATTCTAAAAAAAAACATAGGGGACTAACCATCTATAGAAGTACCAGTATTCTTTGGTCAACAATTTATATTAAAGATTTAAATCAGGTTATAGCTATGATAAGTTATAGTATAGCCCACTGAGTGTAATGCAATTTAGGAATTAAATCTTTAATACTTGTTATTAATTAGTGTTTTTCCTCTAATGTTAAGGCTTGTTATTAGAGGTATAGTACTTATTACCAATATTGATTTCACCAGACAACATTGAAGTAGAAATATTAAATAGAAAAAGTTTTTAGAACATTTTTAATTTGGAATCAGTTAAAACTAGTGAAATAGGTAAATATATATACCTTTATTTCTCAATATCTAGGAAATAGTACTTTTAGCTAATTACATAAAAAGTTATGGAGCTCCCCTTTAAAATTTAATTTGTTTTGTACACTATGATGAAAGGGGCATAATTGTGTCTTAGAGGTTTAACTCTCCTGGACTTTCTCAGGCAGGGTCTTAGCGCTGTCCTCCCATTTAATCTTATTTAATCTTGCTGTGCCAGTAGTTGTAGTCTTGAGTCCATCTACCTTCTCCAATTTCACTCCTGTACATTTAATGTTAGTTGGCATTGATTTTTCTTCCTTATTACATTATTACTTAAGTTTCGGAATTAAAGCCTCTTGTTTATTCATTATGAAAATTCAGGGTTCACAGCAATATTAGGAGATTTAAAAAAAAAAAAAAAANCAGCCTACACCTACTCTTACATGGTTCAAGAATGAACGACTACTTGAACTCGATCAAAATCACATGTAAACTGTATTTCATTATATCTGTGTTTTTATTATTCTTTGTTCATTTCCACTTTGGCCTCTATTAGAGTTTTTAGCTTTAGCTATATCTTTAAGTGACAATAAAATTAGTTGTTTATTGGATACTTATTATTTTCTTCTTTTTCAGCATATCTTCCGTTGGAAGCCTCAGAATATTCAATGTCAATGCTGAAGATGCAGGGTTATATAAATGTGTTGCTTCTAATGTTCATGGGAATATTTCAGCTGAAGCAGTTTTAAGGGCCCATAGAACAATCCCAGATTAGGGACCGAAATCTTCACACACTTGTAGGTATGGTTGTTAACCATGACTCCCCTCCTAGTTGTATTACAACTAAGAGTGTCATCATCATGGTTTTCAGGCCGAAACCTGGTGGCGCCACTCTTTCGAGGAGCTTCCCATTTGTGTAAACAATGTAGGGTGGACATTGAGCCTGGAATGCTGCTTGAGCTGGGTCCGGGAACCCAGATCGAACCTAGCTGGCTACGGTCACCTTCTGACCCTGCTCGAGACTGCTTGACTTGCCTTATTGCAAGGCAAGCGCTCTAGCCTCCGAGCCACCCAGGCCCGCCATATTGAGTAGTATTAGATTCCTTTAAAATTTAAATAAGTCATGTATCTTCTTTTTTTTAAAAAAAAAAAACTATGTATACGAAAATAGGGTTATCCCATTCACTGTCTTCCAATTCAGGAACTTACCTCTGTGGCGTACCAAATGAGATTACACGATTTAAAAGTGAATCTTTTAGAAAATTTGTTGTTGGGGTGCTCTGTGGATACAAACACTAGTGGGGCTGGCGGACCCTTGCAAGAGGGTTCTACCCGAGACTCGAGGAAAAGAGCAGCAGAGTACCAGATGGATGTGCTTGGATCCACTAGTGATCTAACTTTCAGCAGCCTTAGCGCACTATTGAACCACAGTGGATCCAAACACGTTCAATGGGTTAATGCACTCTACCAGATCCAAAAAATTCAAATAAATCTGTGTTGAGAAGGTCACATTCTCCCCGGGAAAGAGAATTGGAAATTTTCCATGTTTGATCACAGCAATAAATGTGTAAAATGGTTTAATCAATAATAATTCTTGAATGAAAGATGAATTAACTTTCAAAGAAAGATAAATTAACTTTTGTGTCCACATATTACTGCTGTTTGATCAGGATTTAAAATCCTCTGTTAATTTTTAAATCAAATGAGGAATGTTTTTTTTAATACCCCTCTTAACATTTAAACCATTCAGAAGATATTCTTCTAAATCTTTAAATTCAATTTGAAATTATTGTATGGAGCTGTAATCTGTAATTAATTACTAATATTCTTTGTTAACAGAGGAACCTCGAATATTGGAACATCCTCATGACGTAGTGGTTAGTTTTGGTGGACCAGCTGAATTTACGTGCAGAGTAGAAGGTGATCCAATGCCTCAAGTAGTCTGGATGCACAACAGGTATTTAAAATTTGATACCAAAATGGCGGGAAAACAGGTACCCACAAAAAAAAGTAGTTTTTTATGCATGATGAAGATTGCAACAAACCGCAGTTTGATATCTCAAATATTAACGGAGATAATTAGCCGTTGCCGAATTTTTGCCACACCCTGTATAGTTATTTTTGAATGATTATGATGTCATTAAATCAGAAAACACACAGCTACAGGACAGTCTACATTGATACTTCACCTTATTTATTGAGTTTACATTTTTTTTTGTATGTTCTTATGTCCGTTTGTTTTGTCAGTATTTTAAATTAAATTTAAAATGATAAATTGTTCTTAAGTTAAATATTATGGTGTTTCAAACTTGAGAAACAAATCTAGGCAGAGTTCGCATCTGTTCCTTAGTTTTTATATCTTCCTATAAGCTACAATATAATGTGAATAACGGAGGGTTATCCCATTCACTGTCTTCCAATTCAGGAACTTACCTCTGTGGCGTACCAAATGAGATTACACGATTTAAAAGTGAATCTTTTAGAAAATTTGTTGTTGGGGTGCTCTGTGGATACAAACACTAGTGGGGCTGGCGGACCCTTGCAAGAGGGTTCTACCCGAGACTCGAGGAAAAGAGCAGCAGAGTACCAGATGGATGTGCTTGGATCCACTAGTGATCTAACTTTCAGCAGCCTTAGCGCACTATTGAACCACAGTGGATCCAAACACGTTCAATGGGTTAATGCACTCTACCAGATCCAAAAAATTCAAATAAATCTGTGTTGAGAAGGTCACATTCTCCCCGGGAAAGAGAATTGGAAATTTTCCATGTTTGATCACAGCAATAAATGTGTAAAATGGTTTAATCAATAATAATTCTTGAATGAAAGATGAATTAACTTTCAAAGAAAGATAAATTAACTTTTGTGTCCACATATTACTGCTGTTTGATCAGGATTTAAAATCCTCTGTTAATTTTTAAATCAAATGAGGAATGTTTTTTTTAATACCCCTCTTAACATTTAAACCATTCAGAAGATATTCTTCTAAATCTTTAAATTCAATTTGAAATTATTGTATGGAGCTGTAATCTGTAATTAATTACTAATATTCTTTGTTAACAGAGGAACCTCGAATATTGGAACATCCTCATGACGTAGTGGTTAGTTTTGGTGGACCAGCTGAATTTACGTGCAGAGTAGAAGGTGATCCAATGCCTCAAGTAGTCTGGATGCACAANACACTTTGCTCTCTAAGGCAATTCAATTCATACACTTTGCTCTCTAAGGCAATTCAATTCATACACTTTTTGCATAATTTCTTTTTAACTGCATTTAAAAAAAAACTACTGCAGCATGCTGCTCCATTTTGTAAACAATGCAGATCACTAGTACACGAGGCAAGACTGCCTCCTACCGCTACAAAACAATTATGGGCTGTTGAGGAAGCTTCATTCTACATAGGTCTATAGTTGTCTGAGAGATAGCAATACTTCTTTCGCTTACACAAATTCAGTCCTGGAACTTATTGAACCCACTATGTATCCACAAAATGTTGAATTAAGCTGTGTACCCATTTGATGTAGACACAAAATTTCCAATTTTTCATCTGTTTATTGTAATTTTAGGTGGAGTTAACATTGAAGATAATTTAGTATTGAAGGCTTTAGAAGAAGCTAGAGTGTCTGTTGACAGAGCTGTGAATTCTACCATTGAAAAGTTATTTTTCAATAGATCTCCTAAGAATCCTAATGCCCTCATGAGATTGTTCAGGTGAGCTTTTATTTTCTAATTTATGATGTGTTCATGTATAATTGATACATTCATTTATCCTTATCCCCTTGAGACACTTCTTATCGAGGTTCTACTGTATATCTAAGAGTACCGTTGCTATTTTATATATTCAAGTAAGTAAGTAATTTTGAACACTTGATTAATGCAATATTAACTTTTTTCTAGAAAACCGATGGTGGGTAAGGAAGCCAGAAGAGCAGACAGCTGTTGAAGGTGAAACTATACAACTTGAATGTGAAGTGGATGGAGCTGTCAGGGTATCCTGGTTTAGGGATGACATACCTTTAGAAGAAGGTCCACGTCGTAAAGTTTCACCAGAAGGAACTCTAACAGTTTCCAACGTGTCAAGAGAAGACACTGGACACTACAAGTGTTTAGTTGAAACTCCCCTCTCTCGCCTTCATGCATTTGCAAATGTCACTATCAACAGTAAGTTCTCATTATTTATTAAATATCTTTTAATTATCTTTCTTTTTATAGTTTTAATTTAATACAAATAATTTTTGTTTTAGGCCGACCGAGGCTTCGTTATCCTCCTGAGAATATGCGTATACTAGCTGGGCGTACTGCTGAACTTCGATGTGATGCCATTGGACATCCAGAACCTATTATAACTTGGTATCATAATGGTGAAACAGTTTTATTGTCTGATCGGATTCAGTTTGAGGATCAAGGTGAGTTGGTGTCATTTTTCTACTTCATAGACTCTTTAATTTTGAGTAGTATTTTTTTTTTCCGGGGGGCTTTTACACCTGAAGACTCAGGCCACTTAGATGGGCCCATAGAACAATCCCAGATTAGGGACCGAAATCTTCACACACTTGTAGGTATGGTTGTTAACCATGACTCNTTTTTTTTTATAAGGGGAGTAACAATTTAAAGAAGTGCCTAAAATTTAATATTCTTCTTTGGTCTAATTCTGTCCAAAGTACTTTCAAAAGTAGTATTAACTAATTTATTTTCTTCTTTGGTTTAATTTTGTCTTAAGTACTTTCAAAAGCAGTATTTACTTTACAAAATAGATTTATATTTTATTAATTTTTATTGTTTTTCAGCAATGAAATAGACAGTAATGATCCTAAATATGAGCTGAAATCAGATGGTTCTTTGGTGATAGTTGAAACGGACAAAGAAGATCTTGGTGTCTACGAGTGCATGGCAATGTCACCTTATGGACAAACTAAATCAAAATCTGCTAAAATTGTTGAAACACAAACTATTGTACCCAGTAAGTTTCCTGACTTAGATTCCTCAATAGGTTTTACCACTATAGCGTAAAATCCAAGTGCAGTAGAACCTTGCTTACACAACCCTCAATAACATGAAAACCCCAATTACAAGTGCAATTTTCAAATCCCCTTGAGATTGCCATTACACATAATGTTAAATTAACCTCTATAACACGCCTATTATTATCCAAACAACCTCAATAACACGGTTTTTTCCTATTCACAACATAACTCAGAACCTCCATAACAAGTCGTTTTGAGAAATCAACCTCTATAACACGACTCTATACAGGAATGGGTCGACCTTGAACAAGTCTAGACTTAAAAACCCCACCCCGCCCTGCTCCCAACATTGTATTAACCTATATAACACGACTGATGGCCAAAATAACCTTGATAAAACGAACCTCAACAAAAAGAGCACCTCGATAACAAGACTGTTTCCCTTATCCCCTTGAGACACTTTTTATCGAGGTTCTACTGTATATCTAAGAGTACCGTTGCTATTTTATATATTCAAGTAAGTAAGTAATTTTGAACACTTGATTAATGCAATATTAACTTTTTTCTAGAAAACCGATGGTGGGTAAGGAAGCCAGAAGAGCAGACAGCTGTTGAAGGTGAAACTATACAACTTGAATGTGAAGTGGATGGAGCTGTCAGGGTATCCTGGTTTAGGGATGACATACCTTTAGAAGAAGGTCCACGTCGTAAAGTTTCACCAGAAGGAACTCTAACAGTTTCCAACGTGTCAAGAGAAGACACTGGACACTACAAGTGTTTAGTTGAAACTCCCCTCTCTCGCCTTCATGCATTTGCAAATGTCACTATCAACAGTAAGTTCTCATTATTTATTAAATATCTTTTAATTATCTTTCTTTTTATAGTTTTAATTTAATACGAATAATTTTTGTTTTAGGCCGACCGAGGCTTCGTTATCCTCCTGAGAATATGCGTATACTAGCTGGGCGTACTGCTGAACTTCGATGTGATGCCATTGGACATCCAGAACCTATTATAACTTGGTATCATAATGGTGAAACAGTTTTATTGTCTGATCGGATTCAGTTTGAGGATCAAGGTGAGTTGGTGTCATTTTTCTACTTCATAGACTCTTTAATTTTGAGTAGTATTTTTTTTTTCCGGGGGGCTTTTACACCTGAAGACTCAGGCCACTTAGATGGGCCCATAGAACAATCCCAGATTAGGGACCGAAATCTTCACACACTTGTAGGTATGGTTGTTAACCATGACTCCCCTCCTAGTTGTATTACAACTAAGAGTGTCATCATCATGGTTTTCAGGCCGAAACCTGGTGGCGCCACTCTTTCGAGGAGCTTCCCATTTGTGTAAACAATGTAGGGTGGACATTGAGCCTGGAATGCTGCTTGAGCTGGGTCCGGGAACCCAGATCGAACCTAGCTGGCTACGGTCACCTTCTGACCCTGCTCGAGACTGCTTGACTTGCCTTATTGCAAGGCAAGCGCTCTAGCCTCCGAGCCACCCAGGCCCGCCATATTGAGTAGTATTAGATTCCTTTAAAATTTAAATAAGTCATGTATCTTCTTTTTTTAAAAAAAAAAAAACTATGTATACGAAAATAGGGATCTTTGGTGTGTAAGAGGCTAAAGGCCCCCCATACACGATCAAACTTACTTGACAAACTTGGCTTGTCCGGGCTTTGTCTTGGCTTTGTCAAGCAAGTTTGACAAGTAAGTTTGACCGTGTTTGGGTGAAAGTTGAGAGTTTGATGGCTTGATGTGGTGTAAACTGAACATCGAACTTACTTGACAAACTTTTGATTAAACTTGCTTGACAAACTTGTTTGACCATGTATGGGGGCCTTAATGCCATTAATCTGTGTCAATAAGATATCAGAATATGGGAGAGAAGTTTAGTGCTCTTTTTTAAGCCAAAATTCGAAGTTGAACACTAGTAAAAACGTTGGCTTGATTTCTAGGGAAGTGAGAAATTACCTCTGTTAAGGCTTATCATATGTACGTATTATATTTTTGCAGGTGAGGTTTTGCGGATTTTGGAGACAACAGATGCAGACTCTGGATTGTATGTTTGCGTTGCACAAAATGTTGAAGGCCAGGTTGAGGCCAGTGCTGAATTACGTGTTCGTGGTCTCGGACCTCCAGTATTGCTTGTTACACCATTTCCTGTAATAGCTTCAATGAGAACTTCTGTGGAGTTACCCTGTAAAGCTGAGGGTCAGCCTACACCTACTCTTACATGGTTCAAGAATGAACGACTACTTGAACTCGATCAAAATCACATGTAAACTGTATTTCATTATATCTGTGTTTTTATTATTCTTTGTTCATTTCCACTTTGGCCTCTATTAGAGTTTTTAGCTTTAGCTATATCTTTAAGTGACAATAAAATTAGTTGTTTATTGGATACTTATTATTTTCTTCTTTTTCAGCATATCTTCCGTTGGAAGCCTCAGAATATTCAATGTCAATGCTGAAGATGCAGGGTTATATAAATGTGTTGCTTCTAATGTTCATGGGAATATTTCAGCTGAAGCAGTTTTAAGGATCGGAACAAGTATGTAGCTTGATTTCTTTTTAATCATATCTTCATTTCTTTTTAAATGTGTACCTACTAAATTGTCAACTGGAATGCTGTTCAAAGCTGATGTCACATTTGCTTGAACAAACTTTGCACTCACCTCCCCCAGATTAACAATTATTAGCATGATACTGTGAACAGTTTATGGTACTCTGTGCTACAGCAATAGCATGTTCACCTGCGCCTGCGACGTTTTTGATGCTTGTTTGTAAAATAGTAAGAAGTAGCACTCGCACACTGTTCACATTTTCACTGCATTTGGTTAACGTCTTCAAATACTCACGACCATTCTTGAAATGCCAAAATTATTCAAACACTTTGCTCTCTAAGGCAATTCAATTCATACACTTTGCTCTCTAAGGCAATTCAATTCATACACTTTGCTCTCTAAGGCAATTCAATTCATACACTTTTTGCATAATTTCTTTTTAACTGCATTTAAAAAAAAACTACTGCAGCATGCTGCTCCATTTTGTAAACAATGCAGATCACTAGTACACGAGGCAAGACTGCCTCCTACCGCTACAAAACAATTATGGGCTGTTGAGGAAGCTTCATTCTACATAGGTCTATAGTTGTCTGAGAGATAGCAATACTTCTTTCGCTTACACAAATTCAGTCCTGGAACTTATTGAACCCACTATGTATCCACAAAATGTTGAATTAAGCTGTGTACCCATTTGATGTAGACACAAAATTTCCAATTTTTCATCTGTTTATTGTAATTTTAGGTGGAGTTAACATTGAAGATAATTTAGTATTGAAGGCTTTAGAAGAAGCTAGAGTGTCTGTTGACAGAGCTGTGAATTCTACCATTGAAAAGTTATTTTTCAATAGATCTCCTAAGAATCCTAATGCCCTCATGAGATTGTTCAGGTGAGCTTTTATTTTCTAATTTATGATGTGTTCATGTATAATTGATACATTCATTTATTGGATAGAGCAAATGATAATATAAAGGCTTTAGATCAGGAGAATATAGAATGAAACTGAGAATGGAGTGGGTAGAGGATGACCAAAAGGTTTGCCATGCCTTCCTGTCCTTAGCAAGGGTCTGGGCATGATTAAAAGACATTCCTCTTTCCTACTGGATGGATGCGATGTTATTGTTATACATCCATGGTGTCCTTCTTCTTCCTCTGGGCCTTCTTCCCTCACATCTTGCCAGAACTCTTCTAGCCAGTCGCCCATAATTTATTCTTTGGAGGTGGTCAAACCGTACCTAAGTTGAGCATTTTCTACCATTCTCATAACTGATTTAAGTTCCAGTCCAAGTCTTATGGATGGCATTCCTTAATCTATCTCTTCCTGCTTTTTGTGATACTTTTCTTAGTTACTTCTTCTTGTTCTTGTTCCTTTTTTTTGGGCTTCATTTGGCTCTAATTTTTACTTTTTCATGGCCAAAGATTTGTCACTGTAATTCAGTGTTACAGTCTTTAAGTTTCTTTAAGACTGCAAAGTTAAAGACGACAATTTTTGTCCATACTGACTTTGCCTTTGCTGAAGAAGCCCCTTTCATGGTCCAGTAAACGTTCTAAATGAGTAGTTAATAGCATATTCGGTCAGATTAGAAATGTGGAAGTGAGCACTTCTTTCATTGCTTCAACCGAGAGCATTTGCTGAATGCAAAGCTCAGAATTATATTTTAATTCAAGTAATACTGGAAATTAAACAAACTTATTTGACTACGAAATGTGCTACCAGCTTAGGTAGGGTATTATTAGATATTTAGGGAAAACTGATGTCGTCTTGAGTCTTCAGCGGAGCTGGTAAGCAGGAAAAGCGGAAGTCCTTCGAAAGATGGCGGCTGTCGCTAACTCCCACGCTGTGCCAAACCAATTCTCTATGGCCCACAACCAAACTGAACTCGAGGACCTTAGCC
>KZ651286.1:255836-268395 GCA_001010745.2 Gerris buenoi
CCACAAAAAACCCGGGGAAATTAAGATGGTTTTTTTTCATTTTACCCGGGTGGGTTTTTTAATATTCCCCACCCGGGTGCCAACCCTGTTTATAGGTTTTTTTTGTCCCATTTTATCGCTTTTTTAATTTTTCCTTTTTTATATAAATTTTTGATTAATTAACACAACACTCTTATGTGTAGAGAAGTGACAATATCCCTTTGTCATGACAGTTAATTAGGCAAAGGGAATTAAGGGATATTGTTACTTCTAAATTCTGAAGAGGTAATATTCCTTTGTACAAATTACTTTTTGACAAAGGAACATCACTCTTTCTAAAAAGGATCAATTAAATAAACAGGTCAAGTGTGTGCTAGTCAGCACACAGCGAGCGTCCGTAGGCAACACACACACGTAGGTACACTGTATTGTTTAAGTAGTACCCTATTGATGGTGTTTTTTAAAATGCTAAAAAGCTTACTTTGAACTATCCTATGGGTCTGATATTCTCAAAACACATAAACAAACTTCTGATGTATTTTTTTGCCACTGAACCGTAAAACAACCATGTAAATAAACATCGAAAATACCATAATTATAAAAAAACGTATTTTGTCAATAAAAAATAAAATTCCAAAAAGTGGTATCTTTACTTTTGGTCGAAAAATGTTCAGGAATTTGTTTCAGATTTTTTGCACTTCACTTTGGGGGGACACGTTTCATACCCACTTCAATCTTGCCTACGCTCGCCCTATCAAAGTTATAACCAAAGAATTATATATTTTTTTATTATACTTCATATGATATTCTTAGTATTCTTAATATGATACTTAAGTAGTACTTTCTTAATATGATATATTAAGTATTCTTTCATATGATACCCCTCACGGTGTTGAAAAAAAAAAAAAAAAAAAAATTTCAACCCTTAAGTTTTTTTTCCCTAACTTTTTGGAAAAATATTTTTGTGAAGTCACTATATTTTTAACATGTGTGGGTAGGTTAAAGACATATACATGCCAAATTTCAAAATCATCGGACGAAAGGTGTAGCCGTGAGAGCAGGCAACGGACGGACGGACAGACAGACACATGCAGGAAAATATAAGGGTCCTCGGTTTTGCCTCAAAAGAATTAATTGGATAAAAAAAAAGAGAAACTTACGTCAGATTTACCAGAGTACCACCTGTAACTATTGTTGAACCTAAACAAGTAACTGATTACATATTTTGCTTCCAGATTTTTTTTTTTTTTTTTTTGACGAAGTTATGCCAAGAGAATAAATTCATTTCATCAAATTATATTAAAGATTAAGGCCGGAGCCAGGGTTCAAGTGTTACAATGTTGCTAAAGTCATTAGTCCTGTCGCTGCTAGACTATGAATTGAAGGAGGGTCAAGGTGACAGTTTTGATCCCATGGCTTCAGTGGCGTAGCTAGGCCATTGCCCCCCCCCCCCAAAAAAACTTCTTAGAGGCTCCCCGCCAAAATTGAATTGACGAGCAAAAAAAAGCCGTTTAGATCTGATTGGGGGCCCCTGACATATCTTCTATTATTATACAAGTATAATATTCCAAGTTCAAACCTAAAAAGATTTCTAAGGGGGCCCCCTTCTACATTGGTTTGGGGCCCCCCTAGCATCGGGGGCCCGCCTGCAATGCAGGTCCGTGCGGGCCCACAGTTACACCACTTCATGGGTCATTCTCTGATTTTCATGGCTCTCTATTGATCTCACCATACTCGTTTTAGTTGTCCATTAGTGAGTGAAGTTGCTGGAGCTATACCAGGATTCATGAAAATTACTACAAATAAGGGCCTAGCAGCTCTGTTCAAATTAGTGGATTCTCCTCCCCAGCTAAGGAACAACATTGTTTGTTTACAAATCTGCCCCTATAAGCGTAACCAGGTTTTGTCTAATGGGGAGGGGGTCCCAACATGTACAAATTGTCTATAAATGGTAAGGGGGTGGGGGTTAAGAAAAAACTACTAGGTAAAGTATGAAATTTTTATAAATACTCCTAGCTTCAGCATGTCCTATTTTGTAAAATTGAATTATTTTATGCTTTCAAAACCTATTTGTTGTTATTATTATTCAAAAAAATTGATTTAATTTTTTTCCCCCGTTTTTAAAACTGTCAACATATTTTTGATTCTGCTTCCGAGTTTACCGAAGGTAATGAAAGCTATGTGATCATTCTGATGAACTAAAATTTACTAGGTCTCTGATTTCAAAAATTCCAAGACAAATCTGTTTCAGATAAACAGGAAATATTTTTGGTTCAGTGTCTGTCGGTCTGACGCTCAATGTCATTGCTTTGTGAATATGTCCAAAATTTAGGGGCACCCCTAGCTACGCCCATGACTACACCTCTTTCATGATGACACCCTTTTTTGGCTTGAGGATTACATACTATTGGAATAAATAAGTAGATAGTGCTGGGGAATAGAGATACTGAGATACTTAAATTCGTTTATTTAAATAAGTCCCTAGGTAGTGGCGTACCAAGGTCTTGTGGCACCTGGGGCAGGATATTATCTTGTCTCACCCTCAGAAATGATTTTGGGGGTGTTTTTTTCTTTCTGCCCCTATGACACCCCCTAAGCAGGCTCGTCAGTCCACAACAGCAGACTGAGGCTGGCAGACTGTTAAGTCTACATCTCCCCCCCCCCTCCTCTTTGCCTTGGTATGCCACAGCCCTAGGTCTGCCTCTTGATGCATCGAGAAGGAGTGTCTGGTACAGGTACAGATCAAGAGTAGACAGATACTAAAATGTAGTTCATTTAAGAACGAATCTTAAAATGTAAGTCGTTTACATGGGAAAAATATAGTTTCCGCGGAATTGATAAAAATGAATAAAATTTTGTTGATACTCAAAAGAAAAAGTAAACAAACATGTGTTAAAAACTTTTCAAATATGTTATAAATAAATCAAGGTAATTAGATATTATGAAATCTAAATACAGTTTCAATAGCTAAGTTTTTATGGTATATGGTATATTGAAAACGATCTTAATACTGTTACTGTTTTCAACTAATTATTGTTTACATAAACGTATTGAGTTTGAGATGGAATTTAAACATATTTGGATACAGTTTTGAGGACATTAAAAATTAAAAAGAGCTGATTTTGACACTAAATAATTATAGCCATTCACGGTAATAGTTAACACGATTGTTGTAGTCGCTATAGTTGCTATCGTGACTGCAACTATCGCCGAGTAGACTACGTGCTGGGTTCCGAAACTACGGGATTTGGTAGGCTTGGTGCTACCCACAATGGTTTTAAGACATACATGATAGGTTTTAAGTTTGTTATTATTGAATATAAGAGTTGTTGTGTATGAAGTTGTTGCGAGTAGTATTGTTGTCGTTGTCGTTGCCATGGAAACCCTGCTATGTGCAATTTTTTTATTTCTTGTTTTTAGGGTTTTGTAGATACTTCTCAAAACCCTTATGCCGAGGGGGATGTGTCTGTCTGTCCGTCGCTCTTTGGTTCATAGGGCCCGAATTGTTAAAGCAAAAACGCTGAAATTTGAAACACTGGCGTAACTCTCGGGCCCAAACACAGGAAAAATACACAAAAGTTAAAAATAAATATGCGCATGCGCAATTCAAAAAAATGTAAACTCAAAAATTTATATTTTTTTAAATTTTCGAGTGAACTATCAAATGAAAGCTGATGAATAGTAGGTCACAAATATATGAATACTTTTTTAAATTTTGCTTTTCTTATTGGTCAAATAAATCAAAATATACCCAAATTCCCCCCCCCCCTCAACAACTATATAATGACTGGCCTAAAATTTCGAAATAAATCATGCTAATACAAATAATTATAGCCATTCACGGTAATAGTTAACACGATTGTTGTAGTCGCTATAGTTGCTATCGTGACTGCAACTATCGCCGAGTAGACTACGTGCTGGGTTCCGAAACTACGGGATTTGGTAGGCTTGGTGCTACCCACAATGGTTTTAAGACATACATGATAGGTTTTAAGTTTGTTATTATTGAATATAAGAGTTGTTGTGTATGAAGTTGTTGCGAGTAGTATTGTTGTCGTTGTCGTTGCCATGGAAACCCTGCTATGTGCAATTTTTTTATTTTTTCAGAAGTTTATAGGGAAACAGGTTATCTTTCTATTCAAAAAACCTGGAATGTGAATTTCTTAATAGATTTTGAATGAATTCATCTTCAGACGCAGGCGTAATTTTCAGCTATTTGAATTTTCAAATGAAAACTTTTTTATAAAATATTTATTTTATTTAAAATTAATTTAATAAAGCATTTAACAAACAAATATTTTAAATCTCTGGAAAATATATTCCTTTTAGGCAAAAAGCTGAAGGCTATTTAAACTTAAATATCGTAACATTTTGTGTCGCACTATAGTAATTAGAATTTGTTTCCTCTCTCCTGTAAAATTATTGAAATTGCACATGGCAGGTTACGACGATAAGCTTGGACCAACAATCTAAAAGACGAAGCAATTACATATGTATCGTCCTTTTACGTCAGTTTCTTTTTGTTTTCATGTGTTACTACCGACTAAAACGTCACTTGTTAGTGAGGTTTAAATTTCGTAAATTTTTTTAAAATTTAAATTTGCACCTCATTGACAAAAAGTAACAAGCAGTGATAAATAAGCGTCTCTTGAAGAATAATATTTTCTTTTTTTACTAAACATATTTCGCTGTAAACCATGTATTGGAGTTCTTGGTCTTTCTGTGCGGGCTAACCGCGTCTCATTAATTGTTGTCGCGATATTTCGCTCACATTGTGAGTTCATCTTCAGGGAAGTGTCTGGTATTTAAAATAAGTAACATGTATAACTAGACAGGTTGAGTCGAGTTTTATATTTTTGTCCGGTATCTTAGGTTAGAACTGGAATTATGCGTTATGGTTGCGTCAAAACTTGCATCATCCTTGGGTACCTGTCCCATGCAGCTTAGGAACATTGACGTCGTTACCTATTTACCTACCTGCGGTGGGACTGGGATTAGTGGTTTCTACTTCTGGGACATCTTAAGCCCATCATACTGTAGGGGTTTTGTCAATCTTAGGATTTTAGACAGCTTAAGGGTTTCTCAATCTTTAAATAGCTTCACTAACGATCTATTGTGATGCCAGGAATGATAGGTGTCCTCAAATTTTTTGAGGTGGCCTGATTTCTTCGAGATTTACTGTCTTTGTTTTTGCCTGCTTTTTTTTTTATTGCAGGTGGTAGATATTAATTTGTATACTTGGCCAAGATGTGGCTTACGCTTCAACAAGTAATATAAACTCTCATCGCAACATTATAAAACTCTTAAATTTTATAAGAAATAATTTGGCACTTCTTTAGATTGTTACTCCCCTTGTAAACAAAACGTATCGGAGTAACCGTTCTAAAGAAGGTGTACGGAATGATTTCTTTAGACTCTTACTCCCTTTATAAAAACGGATATCTTAATAGTTATTTAGTTAAAGTCATTTATAGTTTAAAAAACCATAGGGCAGTGAGAATCTAAAGAAGTGCCAATCATTTTACTTCTGGGCCAACCTGATACAGTTTCAAATGGCTCTCATGAGCAATTCCCTGTGAAAGGTTGATACCAACCTATCACAGGCTGTCCTAACGTTTGCCTGGATTCAGCCGGACGTTTGTCTTCTCCTGAAGATAAAGACCTGGGCACTAACTTTTAATTGGTTTTGAAACCAACGCTAATAGAATTACTGATTCAAAAGTTGTAACTGCTTTTTTTCTTATCTTTTGCCTTGATCGTCTAAGACGACTTCGGCCATGCGATGTCTAGCAGCCAAATAGATATCCCTTTAATTATTCTTGGTTTGCCGCACATCTTCAAGTGCTTGGCACGTTTTGCGTTTGGTCCCAAATCGTCCCAAACCGACTAGAAAAATCTGAAAAGTTGAAAAAAATTATTTTTACCCCCTTAAAAAAAAATAAAAATGGCCGTCACTAATTGAAGGTTTTATTCGAAGGGCAATTGCGGTTAAACGGTAAGTCCTATCGAAAAGCGGATAGCACCACCGGTAGCTGATTTTAAAAGATCTACAACTTTGGTCCTACGACTTTTTGTCGTAAGACCAACGGTTCTACCTTAATTCGAGTAAATTTGATAATTTTTCGTAAATTCTTTGACTTTGAGGTCTCATGACGTGAGCAATTATTGGCCGATTTAATTTTCGATTGGGGTATTTAAACCCCACACTAACGCTCTTTAAAACGGGTATTTATTATTCAAATTATTTTTATTTAGAAAAAAAGGATTTATAAAGAAAAACGAATTTAAAATTCCGTAAATAACGTCATGTTTACGTTTTTTTTTTACAAATAATCATTTTTATAAGCTTATGTTTATTATTTTATAGTTAAAAACAAGAACAAATAAATATTAACAAATATTGAATAATGAAGTTTGTTGTTTGAAAGGTAAAAAATAAATAAATACATTAGTTTCCGCGTAAACACACTTTGGATTCAAGATATAAACAAATACCCCCTCTCTTTCTCCACGAACTCTCCTTGACTTAGTTTAACGTTTCATCCGTGGAGCACGCAACTCCCCACGACATGTTTTCTTATACTACCGTTATTTATTAAGGTATAATTTAATTCTTATGTAAAGTATTTAATTAATTGTTTTTATTAGCAAATTATTGTTTCTAATAGGTTGTTAAATTCTATATTTATTTATTTATTTATATACTATAGAAATTTTAACTCTATTGATATGTTAATTTTAGTTTACACACCGATAAATTATCGACAGCTTTATTCATTCTAGTTGTTAATGATGGTTGTTTATTAAAACGTAATTATTGTTATTTGATATTATTACTACGTGCTATTATCATATTACTCCTTCCATTAGGAGCAACAAATAAATGACTTTATTAAGTTACAATAATGTCACGTTGATTTCAGATATCTTTATTACCAATTGATCAATCACGTGATCTTTTGACGGAGTAACAATGGAAGAATGGCTTAATTCTACCATTTTTTCCATTAAGGAGTCGATTTACAAAGATAATCTTATTTTACCTTTTAGTATAAAATCGATTGTGCTTGATTTTTATCGTTAAAATATTATTAGTGTTCTTTTGGGGGGATGTTTTCTGTTAAACAGTAAAAGTTCTTATTAGTAAAAGTTCGAACTTTACTATTTAACAGAAAAACTTTACTATTTAAATAAAACTTTTCACTTCGGTTTCTATTCGATCTGTGTTTGAATAGTTTGTTAGAATTTTAATATTTTTTGTTAATAACAATAATAATTTATTAAATATTGTGGTATTTCATCTACAGTTTATTAATATGATTATCATTAATGATATTTTTAAAAGAATAAGAGATTTCTTTATTTACAGTTCTGTTCACGGGTTTCATTATATTTTTGATTTTAATGCTCACTACATAGAAAGGTTTTTTTTTCTGCATAAAATGGCTTTTTTTGTTTGTTTGTTGTTTTATGGAGATATTATGTTGTATTATAGGAAATGTCAGTTTGTGTGTTGATATATGGAACTTGCACACATAATTAGTTACATTATAGGATGTAATGAGGTTAGATTTTTTTTGTCTATCTCCCGGAGGACAAATTTCAATTGAACTTGAAGTTTTTGTTACTAATAGGGTTTCGTCCTTTTAATGATCTGAACGGAGGCAATCGGCTACTTTACACATCTAGTGGTTAATGATCTGAACGGAGGCAATCGGCTACTTTACACATCTAGTGGTTAATGATCTGAACGGAGGCAATCGGCTACTTTACACATCTAGTGGTTAATGATCTGAACGGAGGCAATCGGCTACTTTACACATCTAGTGGTTAATGATCTGAACGGAGGCAATCGGCCTCTTTATACATCTAGTGGTTAATGATCTGAACGGTTTCAATCGGCCACTTTGCACACCTAGAAGTGGATTTTGTGGTTCGAGGTCCAACAGAGTTAATTTGTATCCATCAGTATCATTCTCTTCTTAAAAAATAAATTAATGATTTAATTATATGTGTGCGTTTATAGTTAATTCTATAAAGTTCCACTCATGCAATTTATTTAGTTCTCTATTAATGTCGTTTTGAAATTATTGATTTCAAAACCTGATAATTTCGAAAAGTTTCACAGTTTGCATGATTAAATGAAATATAAATGATATTTTATGATGATTTTTCTATTGCTTTGTTCTTTTTTATATGTAAGGATCATTTGCTATTAACGATCATTAAGTAGAGACCTAAAGAAATCAATAAAGAATTAAATGATGATACTTTTAGACGTTATGAAAATTTAAATATTTTATCATAGGAAGAAAACCTTGACTTAGTATACGTAAATAACATAAGGCAACTTATTACATCTTTTACAATAGGCTTAATAGTTTTTATCACAGGGCATTATGAAATTTCAATGGTATAATGTCGCGGGTAACTTAATAAAAGATATTCGATAAGATTCGGGCTTAAACGTTTATAAATTGGTTATAAAGTAGTAGAAGTTATTCTTCCAATTTATAAGTTTTATACAAGGCCCAAAATGCCTGCGTTGGTAAGAAAAGTTATCCATGCATAAATAAAGTTTTTAATGCGGTTTTAAAGAACAAGAGAACAAAATGAGATGACACTGTGTTCACAACTTCTCTTGTGAATATCTTATAATAATAATAAGCGTATAATAAGCGTAGCAATAACTTCTCTTGCTGAACTATATAGGAGTCAGATTCAAGAAAAGTTGTTTCCCTTATTATCAAGGTTAAGACAAAGACAAAGAAAAGCTACAACGTTTTAATAGCGTGCGTAGTTGCTACATTGGTTATCTATTTACGTTAAATTCATCATCCTTTACTTCTAAAATAACTTTTGCTTAAAACTACAAAATACAACAACTTATAGTTTTTATAGTAACTAAACTATTAGCAATTCTGTAAGATACACCTGAAATAGGACGAAAGCTGGTAATCCACTTAAGGGTGTTTTCCTACTACGCGTCTGACGTTGACGGTTCAGAGCCGTCAAGGAGGTCTATTTAGGTCCTTTACGGATTGTTAAAAAAATTAAATGTTCTCTGCATCCTGCATCCATTCTCACTCGCACGGTTTGGAATCGGAATCAAGTGAGTTGCGTGAAACGCCAGACGCCTATTGGAAGCCCTATCGTTTGTTGCCGCTCGTCTTGTAGCAGCCTGAAGCCGCCCGTGTAGCCACTCGTAAACTTTTCTAGTAGACGACAATTTTATTTTTATTTTTATTGTCATGAAGAGCTGTAATTTAAAAAATATCAAATGTTGGCACTAGACTGTACTGACTTCGGCAATACTCGGCACTTCCTATTTTAAATGAAATTAAGTTTACCAGTTTTTCCCGAGCACCATCACTTCTTGGCTGTCCTTTAGGAGCAAGACGTCGGAAATATTTCCAATGATATGAATCATTGGCACCTCCGGAAACTTTTGTTAAAAAATATTAAAACTATTAGTTGTCTTATATATATATGCATAAATAAAGTTTTTAATGCGGTTTTAAAGAACAAGAGAACAAAATGAGATGACACTGTGTTCACAACTTCTCTTGTGAATATCTTATAATAATAATAAGCGTATAATAAGCGTAGCAATAACTTCTCTTGCTGAACTATATAGGAGTCAGATTCAAGAAAAGTTGTTTCCCTTATTATCAAGGTTAAGACAAAGACAAAGAAAAGCTACAACGTTTTAATAGCGTGCGTAGTTGCTACATTGGTTATCTATTTACGTTAAATTCATCATCCTTTACTTCTAAAATAACTTTTGCTTAAAACTACAAAATACAACAACTTATAGTTTTTATAGTAACTAAACTATTAGCAATTCTGTAAGATACACCTGAAATAGGACGAAAGCTGGTAATCCACTTAAGGGTGTTTTCCTACTACGCGTCTGACGTTGACGGTTCAGAGCCGTCAAGGAGGTCTATTTAGGTCCTTTACGGATTGTTAAAAAAGTAAATGTTCTCTGCATCCTGCCTCCATTCTCACTCGCACGGTTTGGAATCGGAATCAAGTGAGTTGCGTGAAACGCCAGACGCCTATTGGAAGCCCTATCGTTTGTTGCCGCTCGTCTTGTAGCAGCCTGAAGCCGCCCGTGTAGCCACTCGTAAACTTTTCTAGTAGACGACAATTTTATTTTTATTTTTATTGTCATGAAGAGCTGTAATTTAAAAAATATCAAATGTTGGCACTAGACTGTACTGACTTCGGCAATACTCGGCACTTCCTATTTTAAATGAAATTAAGTTTACCAGTTTTTCCCGAGCACCATCACTTCTTGGCTGTCCTTTAGGAGCAAGACGTCGGAAATATTTCCAATGATATGAATCATTGGCACCTCCGGAAACTTTTGTTAAAAAATATTAAAACTATTAGTTGTCTTATATAGATCAATCTTTGATTTGTTATCTCTAAATTATCATAGGCATTCATGTCAATATTTATGGATCTTCTTTAGTTTTATTACCTGGTGTCTATAATAACAATTTTGCTCAATACATTAGATTTTTCTGGCTGGTGGCTTGTGGAGCCAGTATCTACCAAACAATCGACTTAGCCTTGGCATCATGGCGTCAGTTTCAGTATCATGCTGTCTCCTTCGCCATGGACACAAGTTACCTTGGATGGAACACATCATTTCCAGCTGTGGCTATATGCGAATCAGATTCCCCTGATAAAATAGATTCAGCAGCTTCTGAGTAAGTTTATATTGAATATTGAAGGCTGTTTTGAGGTGGTTTATCTTTGCTTTAACTTTCTGAGAAGAGTAAGTTTATATTAAATGCTGTTTTGAGGTGGTTTATCTTTGCTTTAACTTTCTGAGAAGAGTAAGTTTATATTGAAGGCTGTCTTGAGGTGGTTTATCTCTGCTTTAACATTCTGAGAAGAGTAAATTTATATTGAAGGCTGTCTTGAGGTGGGTTATCTCTGCTTTAACTTTCTCAGAAGAGTAAGTTTTGTATTGAAGGCTGTCTTGAGGGGGTTTATCTTTGCTTTAACTTTCTCAGAAGAGTAAGTTTATATTGAAGGCTGTTTTAAGGTGGTTTTTCTTTGCTTTAACTTTCTCAGAAGAGTAAGTTTATATTGAAGACTGTTTTGAGGTGGGTTTTCTTTGCTTTAACTTTCTCAGAAGAGTAAGTTTATATTGAAGACTGTTTTGAGGTGGGTTTTCTTTGCTTTAACTTTCTCAGCATCAGATGCGTGAGTTTATATTCAATTCACGTCTATAAAAAGTATACAACTTAAACAAGCATGAGATTTTCTTTAATAAACATAAATAATATGAGGACTCTTTAGATGACATATATGATGATAGTTAAAATGTTAAGTGGTAGTCTTAACTAAAGTTTTAAGTTAAACCACACTGTAGACTAAAGAATAGCCACAATTTTGTGTTGCCATAAGTTTTTAACTCTGCAATCAATATTTTCAAGGTTGTATGGAGATGATCGTAATATGAATTTGGATTTTTACTTGAAGGATATAGTTTTCTTTGAAGGAACCTGCTATACTTGTATTGAACATTGTGGAAAATCTATAAATTGCACCAATGATTTTAATTCACTTATTCACACGGTGGGTTTTAAATTGTTAACTTTTTATTCGTCAAACTTAAATTTTTCAGAGCTGATTCTTCTTGTTTATTTGAATAGTTTCAATATACCATTTTATTTTTAATTTCTTTTCTTTCTTCTTTTTTTTTATTGTATACCATTTATGTTTTATAATGTTTAATAATTTGCAGGTGAGGTCACCCTGCGAAGATCTTGTGAGCAACTGTACCTGGAACGGAATACCATTCGACTGTTGTGAGGCATTTAAACCCCTGGATACAGAAGTTGGTTACTGCTACATTATCAACTCCGTTCAAACTCAAAAGTAAGAACTTTGTTTAATTTTTATGAAATATAGTATGCAAATATGTATGTGTAAAACCTAGCCTCGTTTATAAGAAACGTTCTGTCGTCTTATCAAATAAAACGGTAGATGTAGATGTGGACGGAAGTTTGACAAACTTGCAAAAGACTAATAGGCTGGAGCATTGTGTGTATGCAAGACTGCTGACAATTTTTGATCCACTGACTGTCTACTCTCGTAGATGATTAAGGTTCCATCTGTTATTTTAGTTTTACTTTTTTATGGCGCCTTTTTCATTACTTCATTTTATTCCTTATTTTTCCCTACACTAAAAAAATAAATAAATTAAAAATTAATATAAAAAAAAAAAAAAATTGATTGATTTCGATATCTTAATAAATTATAGTCTATGATTTTTCAGAGACAATAAAGTTTCTACGCCTGAAATGCTTTCAAATGCTAAAATTGGGCCTGGCAGTTTGGAGTTTTATCTTTATGAATCAACAAAGGTAAAAATTGTGTTATAGCTTTTTTATTATTTATTGATCTTTTAAAATTATTTTTACTACGTTTTTATTAACTTGGTTTCTTGTTTGTCCGTTACAAATCTTACAATCGAATTTTAACTAACATCCCGAGTAGCTAGACATTTGAAACTTTCAGAACAGCTCAGAACACGATGCCAATGCATTATTTTAAT
>KZ651286.1:269144-302736 GCA_001010745.2 Gerris buenoi
AAAAAAATAGATTATTAATAACAATTTTTATTATAATTTATAGGTTTATGCAATAAGGCTTTAATATATAAATAAAATAAAAGATTTTAATTCAAGGATTATAGTTGCCAGCACCACTTCCAGACAGCGCTAGTTACTAACTTATATTGAAAACAATTTTGTTTCCCCTTAATTTAAAATAAAATAGTCTCTAAATAGTTATAATACAAATATATTCATAGAATATATTGACAATCTTAAGATTAGTACATTAGAACCAGTGAATTTAGGAATTAATAAATGTTTAATAACAATAAATATGATATAAAAATTGACATTCTCAGTTAAAAATTCTATCATAATTATATAATAACTAATTGTTCACATTCATAATGTTCCACTTCTTAATCATGTTAATTTTTATTGTGTTACTTTTTATAAAATTTTGTGTATGTTTCACGTTTAAGGTTTTAAGTATGTGTGATAGTACCTTGTAGTTTTAATCTAATTTCTATGACCCTCTCTTATAGAGATAGTAATTATATTAAAATTGACTCCATAAGACATCATTATTGTAAGTTATTTAAAAAAAAATTTTTTTTTTGAATATTCATTAATTTTGTTAGTAATTGTTAATAAAAATTTTTAAATTAAGTGGTTTTATCTCAATTAAATATTATTGGTATTTTCTGTTTTGCATTGTTATTGGTTATAATGTTTTTTGATAAAATTATAAATGTTTATGCGTTATTAATTAACTTATTGTATTGGATTTTATTTTAGAACAATTAAAGATTGAGAATGACCTTTAAATAGGGTCGAAACGTCTCTTAATGAAGATTTAAGTGTTTATTTATATTCACTACCACACCTTAAGCATCCATCAACTTAATATTAAGAATCAACAAATTTACAAAGGTGTAAACTTTCAACGTTTTTTAATTAAAAGTGTTAATAAAAATATGACCAAATTTTTAATTCGCAGTTTTAATTTTAAGTATGTTACATTTACAGGTTTACATTCATTCTGCTGAGGATATTCCCTTTGCCAATCATCCTCAGGAAGAAAAAGCTATTGTACCATGGGGTTACTCATTCAATATGATATTTCAAGTAATTTAATTTCGAATCTTTACTGCTTTAAATACAATTTGTTCCAATTTATTTACTAATTTACATGTATAAATTTACTTAACTGATTTTAAAAACTAATCGAAGTAATTAAATTAAAATAACTCAGAGCTTTGAATTGAGATGTCATACAAATTTGTTTTTGATGAGCCTGTAAGAACGTTTGTTTTGTTAAAATTTAAAAATTTTACATAAGAAACGCGAAAAACCTGCATAGGTTATTTCTATACCTTCCTTCGAAAGATGTGGGACTAGGAAGATAAATTTAATTTGGAAATTATTCGTTTAATATTATCCATTACGTTATAGATGGCTGAGATTGTTAATGATGAACGACTAATACATTTATCAGCTGGTCAAAGGAATTGCTGGTTTCCTGATGAATTTTCTCTGTCTGCATACCCAAAATACAGCTATTCAGCATGTGTTGTATCTTGCAGAGCGTCTGCACAACAGCGTATGTGCAACTGCACAAATCATCTACTTCCTGAAATTCGTAATTATCGTTTAATACAATTAAATTTAATGTAATATATTTATTGTTTTATAAGGGTATTCACCTGAGACCCTCGATTTATGTAATATATCATTCAGATTTTTATAAAGCATTTTCAATGGCATATTACAGCAAGTAAAAGCACAAAAAAAGGATATTGTAATTTTTAAGCTAAACCCTTACCAAACCTTCCACCAGAAATAAAACATATACATGCAATTGATTCATATTGAATTTGAAATATACTCATCATTCAGTTTCTTAAAGCTCATTACAATATATCTGAATATGGGATTTCTAATTCTAATAACTTCTAGGCCACGGTGAAATTATTGGGTACCTGTGGAAAATCCATAATAGTGTCTTTAATTTACTTTATAAATGTTGTTCTTAATCTTAGTTTGATATATATGAGAAGACTGATTCCCCATCGACTCGTCTTAATTATAGTCCAGTTATTTTAGTCAAAAATATGGCTTCAGTTCCAAAAAAAAATCGGAGCCAAATTTTTTTTTTCTTTGATCGTTTTATTTTGACGTTCCATTGGAAACGAGCTATTCACAGATAACTGAATTTGTTTACCTTTGCCCTTGAATCTCTTATTAATGCGACAACGATCTCGTTGCCGATTTTGGATGTGTTTTTCAGAACGTCAAAATGAAGTGATAAAAGAAAAAAATACTCTGCCAATTAGTGTGGCACATGCTATCTTGTAGTTTATTGTTATATTAGCATTAACGATTTATTACTTTATTGTTTATTGTGTAAGAATAATTAACAGTTTTTAGCGATCTTTAACACTTTATAGGTCTGGTACTTGACTTAACTTATATAATTCTCATTGATTAAGGGGGGGTCAGGAAACCTAGGGATGGGTTGCCAAAATATTAGTAGGCTTAAGCTATTTTATTTTTTAATTATCAAGTATTATAAACTATCAAGCCCCTATGAATTATTTGGGTGAAAAAGTTAAATAAAGGTTAAATATAACATAATGTATCAATGTGTAATGGTCTAGACAAGAAGAGCTAAAATGTATTATTAAGTTATCCATTTAAACAATAACCTACTCAACCAAATCCGAAAAACTAAAGAAAACAGTTATTTTCAATTTATCCTAAGAAAAAATAAACATAACAATATACACTCCATAACAATTATTAATCTACTATTAAAGAGCTTTTCAACGATGTACATCATTATTTAAAATATTAATTTTGACAATTGTACCCCTGTACCCTTGGGTTCAATAATTATATTGAAATAAACAAACAATCCAATAAGGCATAAAATAACCTAATAAAGAAAAATAAACCACTTACAAAATTATGAAAAATTTATTTAACCTCTTTTACCTGCAAAAAACCAACAAATCGGTACAAAAGTACGGGTACAAATTTTTATAAAAATAAACAAATAAAACCGCTTTAATGTACAAATCAAGGCCTTTCAAATGATATACGACACAATACTGAAATCGAAAAAAAGTGGTCACGTGACCACGGCACTCGGGAAAAAGTTTACTCTCAATTTCTCAGGTAATAGGACGAATTAAAAACATATCAAACACTTAATTTAAAGGGCATTAGTGACAGATTAAAGCCCAAAAATCAGAATTAAAATCGGTCAACAATTGCCAAAGATATGAGAGCTTAAAGGCAAAAATTGAAAAAATTAAAACCAAAATTGCCCCATTTAGGGTACAACCGATAGAGATACGACAAAATGTCCTATGACCAAAATTGTAGATCATTAAAAATCAGACCCGGTTTGTGCAACCAGTTTTTCAATTAGACAAAGCGTTAATTTTTAAAAAATTTCAACACAGCTACGACCGTTTTTCTTATTTTAAGGGGTGTCGCTGTAGGTTTTACTAAAAAATTGTATTTGAAAAAAATGTTCGTCTCATTGAATAGATATGGTTTGATTTTTTTCCCGACCGAAAATTCCAATTTTAAATTTGAAGTTCACGTTTACGCGAGCGTTGCGCGTGAACGCTTGAACGGATAAGGTTGTCCAACGAACTCGACCTGAGCATTGGTAAAATGAACATGTCTACCAAATTTCATCAAAATCGGTCGACATTTACTCAAGTTATCGTCGCACGTTTCATGATTCACGGACACACAGACCGACAGACAGACAGACAGACACGAAACCAAAAATTGTTCCCTGGTGTCTGAAACGGATTTCTGTCTTAGAATTTTTAAAATCGGAGGCATAAAACTTTTTTGTTCTCAAAACTGAACACAATGCCTCCGTTACCTTCGGTAAGCTCGGAAGCAAAATTGGCTCCGACAGAAAACCTAAAATGATTGGACTATTATGTGTAAATTAAAAAAAAAAAAATTATCAGAATTAGTTGTGTAATTTGTTTTATTTTTTTTTTATAGGAGGAGTAAAATCTTGCGGAGTTGAAGGATTGAAGTGTCTATCTTCAAATGCTGGTATTATTTATATTATATTTAAAATGATTTATGAACAGTTAGTAGTTTATGAGTAGTTAGTATCTGTATCCATGGGCGTATCCAGCTCAAAACGAAGGGGGGGTTAATGATAACCAAAGTTAGAATAAAATATTTATTTAAAAAAAAGTCATTTGTAAAAGCTTTGAAAAATTACACTAATTATTTAAACCAAAACCACACTGGACTTTCATTTAAATAAACCCTTCATTCGTGTTAAAATCTACAAGTCCAAAAAAACCTTGATATTATTTGACAAAATGGCATGGAAAATTAAACTCACAATTATTATATACTTACATTTGTAATCTACTCTTTTATATCTTTCATTGATACCCCACTCAAAATCTAAAAAAAAAAATCGCGTGATTTGAACTATCCGCCATTTTGAATTTGAACAGCTGATAATTTTGAGTTTGCTATATCTGTCCTGTTCCTGTGTGCGCATCAGAACGATCTTTAATACTGGAAAGTTTCATGCTGTTTATCTCTTTTGATTCAAAAGTTATTGGAACCGTACAAAGTGACAGATTGACACAGGAACGAAACTATAAGGTATTGTATTTTTGGTTTTACCAACGAAACCAAAAAGAAAGCAACCACAATATAGTTAAAAAATGAATCAATTAAAGGAGGTATTAAGGGATGTAAATAAAGTATCAATAATCGAGAAAGTTATGTTAGATTTAGCAGACCTATTTTTTTGGTCCATCTTGGAAGGGGGCAGTGCCCCCCTTGCCCCCCTCTGGATACGCCCATGGCTGTATCCCTCTAAATATTAGTTCTTGCCGTTTATGGGTGATGGACCATTATAGGTGTAAATAAATAACGTTATTTCATTTTATCGAGACGTTTCGACCCTTCTTATTAAGGTCATCTTCAGTCTTATCTTTTATTTCTGTAATAACAACAATATCAACAATTAATGAAACATAAGGTCTTACTTACAAGTAATATAAAGTATAGAATTATATAAAACCTAAGTTAAAAACTAATAACAACACAATTTAAATTTAACATTTACACTTACAATGAGCTGTGTGGTACTGAAAACTGTAACAAATATTCTTCTCCATAAGAGAACGTCAAATAAATAATTTTTTTTATTAATTAAAATACACAATATTAGTTTAATAATCAGTGGCTTGAGTTATAATTAATAAACTCAAATAGATTTATTTAAAAGAAAAAGAAGGCATTTTAATTTTGTTTCTTTTAGAGCTTGGAAGTGATAAGTTCTATTTACTCGTATATTTTATCTTTCTTTTCGTCCCAGTCAACACACATTACGGGTGTTATACACTTTCAGTTAACTGCGTTGCGCAGTTTACGTCGTGGGTACTTTGTCTCACCTGTACGAGAGACTCATCATTTAAGACGATAAACAGCGCAGTTCCTTCCGGTAAGCGTGCATTGCACTCAGTCTCTGAGTTGCTATCTCCTGTTATTTGTTGTGGTGTTGAGATCATCGACTGTGTTTTTCTCCAATGAGTGATAGCGACTTATCATGAAAGAGTAGTAGTTCAATAACCAAACAACGTCTTTACACGAAAACATTGTAATAAACAATTTGACCGGTGCCGTTTTTGGCTGTTCTACAGCAGCCTTCTTCAGATAATCTAGTGGTTACTGAATTGACTTTGAAAGTACAAGTGATGTTCGAAAGTAGACTTGCACTTTCAAAAAGTCAATTCAGTAACCTCTGGATTATCTGAAGATGGCTGCTTTAAAACAGCCAAAACCGGTCATTTGTTTATTACAAATATTTTGTGTGAAGACGTTGTTTGGTTATTGAACTACACCTCTTTGTTGTGTATGATAAGCCATAAGCCAAAACTGAAAAAACTGGTGACGGAACACGGAACTAAAAGAAAAACTGAGAATAACTGCAATGATTCTTGTAAAGGTTTTATAGATGGATAACTTCACAGTTTAACTTTAATTGAAGGAGGGAAGAAGAATAATGGATCAACTCACACGTTACTTCTTTAGTTTGTTACTCCCCTATGTTTTATGAGAATATAAATGACAGACTCAATAACTATTAAGACAAGGGGATGTTTGATGTTTAGTTCAGTCCAATGTACTTTAGGACAAAGGAAAATCACACTTTGGAAAGGATATAACACTTTGTTTTTATAAGGGGAGTAACAGTCTAAAGAGGAACATTCTTGAGATTGTTGCTTCCCTCTGTTTTTTTTTTTATTGAAAATCTAAATTACACACCCTTCTACTCTCTGTAGAAGATTTACCACCTCTCTGAAAATCAAACAAGATATATTAATATTCGGATATAATTTCAGGTAAATGTTATATTACTTAGCTACAAGGAACCTTCTTTTTATCAGATATTACTAAAAATCAATATTATGAGTTAAGTAATGATGGACGTTTTTAAGTGTGAACAAAATTAACAATTTAATCTATATTTCTGTGAGACGTAAACTTTGCGGTTATTAATTTTAAAAATCAATATTAATTACACAAGCTCAGACATCTTACTCAGTTGAAGCCACATCCTTAGCCATTCCTTATACTTTCAAAGTCAGTGAAAAATGTATTATTTTGCTCGGAGGTGGTGCTGATAAGTTGAATAATTTACTTCTATTTTATTTTCCAGATAAGCTGAAATCGCTGCGAGGTAGTTCCGGCCACGATGATGGAATATTCTGTGACTGTGTGTCAAGCTGTACTGAACCTGAATTTCAAATTCTCTCCTCAGACTTACAAAGGTATGTGTGCTCTAAATATTTTTTTAACAATTTTAATAATATGAATACATTTAAAAACATTATTAATATTACAAAACTATTTCATTATAAGGAATAATTCCTGTAGTGAAGCTTAAACTTAATATATGAGAGTTAAACTTGTCTTTCATCTATGTAAGAGGAGGCAAATATGAAAACAAATTGAAATGTATTAACTAAATTTTCAAATATAAAATAAATAGAAATTATCATATTANTTTTTTTTTCTTTATTTTACTGGGCTTGTTTTCTTGTTGGCTTCTATAATATTCTAAGATATGAATTTTTCTCAATTTGTAAATATAATAATGGTTATTTTATCGATTCTTATAGTTGAATTAAAATCACAATATTTATAAAATTCATCTAAATATAATATATCATGGTCTGCCACTACTTCAAGCTGCTGGCATATAAAATGCGGTAATAAAATACTGGTGATACAGAAAATAAAATGGTAACATCATAAAGATAATGACAATAACGTGAGGCATTGCCTCTTAAAACACATCTTAAAACGAAGAGGTTGTATTCACACATCTCTAAAGTATCTTAGTATCTCTTAATTTCTATGGAAAAATACGCATACATTTATTAAAATTGATCTATTACTCTCAAACTGAAGCGTTAATTGTGTTCAAAAGATTAAATTTTGTAGTAGACTATCTCTAGTTGCGTCAATTATTTTTATTCTATTGTACTCCATGTATGTGTGCTCTAAATATTTTTTTTAACAATTTTAATAATATGAATACATTTAAAAACATTATTAATATTACAAAACTATTTCATTATAAGGAATAATTCCTGTAGTGAAGCTTAAACTTAATATATGAGAGTTAAACTTGTCTTTCATCTATGTAAGAGGAGGCAAATATGAAAACAAATTGAAATGTATTAACTAAATTTTCAAATATAAAATAAATAGAAATTATCATATTAACCTACATCTACACCGCAATACTATATTCCACACAGTCATACGTTGCTATGTTATCAACTAATATTATCTCTGTTTATCAAATAATGATAATTTTTTCTTGCTGAAGCTAAAAACTCAATTATTATTCGTGGGTATGGCCTTTTTAGGCAGTCAATGACTACATTTGATCGTAAACATTCGTATAGGGTCGCTAACTTTGATTTTAGCGTATTTTCCGCATTATTTCACTGGGCTTGTTTGATTCTTTAAGCCCTTAGGCAGCCTAAATTATTTGATCGTAAACATTCGTATAGGGTCGCTAACTTTGATTTTAGCGTATTTTCCGCATTATTTCACTGGGCTTGTTTGATTCTTTAAGCCCTTAGGCAGCCTAAATTATTTGATCGTAAACATTCGTATAGGGTCGCTAACTCTCTTTTTAGCGTATTTTTTTTTCTTTATTTTACTGGGCTTGTTTTCTTGTTGGCTTCTATAATATTCTAAGATATGAATTTTTCTCAATTTGTAAATATAATAATGGTTATTTTATCGATTCTTATAGTTGAATTAAAATCACAATATTTATAAAATTCATCTAAATATAATATATCATGGTCTGCCACTACTTCAAGCTGCTGGCATATAAAATGCGATAATAAAATACTGGTGATACATAAAATAAAATGGTAACATCATAAAGATAATGACAATAACGTGAGGCATTGCCTCTTAAAACACATCTTAAAACGAAGAGGTTGTATTCACACATCTCTAAAGTATCTTAGTATCTCTTAATTTCTATGGAAAAATACGCATACATTTATTAAAATTGATCTATTACTCTCAAACTGAAGCGTTAATTGTGTTCAAAAGATTAAATTTTGTAGTAGACTATCTCTAGTTGCGTCAATTATTTTTATTCTATTGTACTCCATCATTTTTCTCACTCTAATAATATGTGTTTATTATACTTTATACTTTTTAAATATTGTTTTTAATTTTAATTTAATTATTGTTGCTTCATTGATAGGTTAGAGGATAGCGACGGTTCTAAAGTTTCTTTGGTAATGGAATCAATTCCAAATAGACGATTCAAGCGTAATATTGTCCGGTCTCAGTTAGACCTTGTTGGTAAGACTTTTTTTGATCATAAATAAAAACATCTTAGCTTAGTGTATTTGCTGATTTTTTACTACGTTTTTATTAGCTTGCTTTCTTGTTTGTTTGTTTGTCCAGTACAAATCTTGCAATCGATTTCTAACTAACTTCCCGAGTAGCTAGACATTTGAAACTTTTAGAATAGCCTAGAACACTATGACAATACCCTATTTTAATACTTTTATTAATCTTTCAGCAAAATTTAATTCGTTTTCAGCAAATAATTGTGCTGTATGGAAAGTTAGTTTAGAAATAATCCGAAACTTATTTTATTTGCTTTGGCCTGTCCCATATTTACAATCTTCATTTTGACAGGTTTCAAATTTATGATTTATGACAAAAAATTTAAAAACGTAGTATATAAAAAGTTCTTTTTATCGTGCAATTGATGCTTTAATTAAATTATTCGATTTGAATCTTAATGATTGTTGTAATGCCGAAAAAGCATCCCTTTAAGTGCATATACATATTATGGTTGTTTTTGTATCAATTTATCTTTTCCCCTAAAAGTTGAATGCCACCCCCCCCTCCTTTAGTTTTTTAACAAATTGACGAAAAAATCTTTAAAAGTCTACGTAATTCTTTGTCAAAAACCAAAAATTACAATTTAAAGAAATTTTTAATACGTCGCATACTTTTTTTTACTTCGGTTTGTTTCATTGCGTTTGGCGATAAATATGTATTAAAAGGCGTTCGTTTCATGTCATCATAATAAATTGTTTAAACTAAGTTAAGCTAAAATAAACTTTTAAATGTCCGCCATCTTGAAACCATAATTTATAGCTTATAATAAGAGCTTTCGCCACAAACAACGAACTTATAATTCTTGTAATACCACAGCACACAACATTCTGTCGCTTATTTTTACTTTTGCACTTCCATTGGCACCTTGATTGGTTATTGTTGTTTTCCCGCATAATTTTGATTCAATTTTATTTAAATATTAAATTAATTTTACAGTGAGCATTGGTGGAGCTGTTGGTCTCTTCTTAGGGGGCAGTTTACTCAGTATTGGAGAATTTTATTATTTCATATTCATTAGGAAACCAAAGTCAACTCAAAATCAACCAATCAATCAAGTTGCAAGAAATGTAGACATGCGTAGTTTCGTGTACCCACGAAATATTTTAAGACCTTAATAATAAAATAATATAGAATTAAAAAGTTGTAGGTATTGTAAAGGTATCTGTAGATAGAAACTACCCAATAAGTGGTTTAGTCTAATACATTTTTTAAAAGATGCAGCCTGAGTTATGTGACTAAATGCTGCAACAGGTGTTCATCCATTTGCAAAAAAATTGTAGTACTCAACCAGCACTTGAGTTCTTAGAGTAGTCTCCATGTCCAGGCTAGGCGAAAACTTTTCTTTTTTTGACCTACCTTTGCACTCTTCTTATCTTGGAGTGCTTCTGCTAACGCTACTGGCATTGTGTCAGATTCATAATCTCAGAAAGAAAGCACACCAGGTATCAAATCCGAACGGTGAAAACATTAAAATGTTTATATATGACATTAGCTTTTCAAAATTTTGGTTTCAAACCTTAAGTGTTTCCGTGAGGAGTTTTTAAAATAGTTTTCAGAACAATTTTGAAAACTATAAAAGCCCAGACTAGTAATAGTTAAGTCAGGTTATCATAACTATGCTTACAATACCTACTCTCACCTTGTCTCAATTCTTTATTCAATTCAATAGTTTCCATGCAATTTTTCGAATAAAAAACAAAAATTTGCTGTAGTGACCTTGAACTCAAAACGTTTTGAAATTGCCGTTTCCATAGGGTTTCGAATACTAAAACCGTTTTCAAAACGAAAATGAAATATCCACGAAAACTTCATAATAGTAAATATGTTGATCAATATTATTGACATGTCTGAGGACAACCCCCTATTTTTTTTTACCTAATATTGCTTTAATAATATTGACTGTGTGAGGAAGGTCTTAAAAAACCCCCTTTAACAAACCCTCATCATTTTCGCTAAAAGTTAACATTGATTTTTATTGTTTCCAGATAAATTTATTACATGAAATTTAGATTTATAATCTTTGCAAACGAATGTTGTATGAAACAGTCCTGGGTTATTTTACTTTTTCTACGTTTATTTATCAATGAGGTTTCTTGAGAAGAGATAAATTTGAATGTACTAATACTAAGGAAGAGAACAAAATGTTCTTAAGTAAATACTATAACACGAGTCTAATATCGAATTAAGTCGAACGGTATCTAATGTGCCCCGTACTGCGTAGAGCTATGTTGTATACGTAGTCACACGATCAAAGAGTTCATTCGACTTCTAGTCTTGTCTTAGCAATATTTTAGGGGCAAACAATGAGTACCAATATTATACTCTAATTTAATTTCTTTAGGTAGAACAATAAAAAACTCTTTCTTCTTCCATAATTATATTTTATTTTCTTTAAAATTACAATATGTACAAGTCTTATCATGCTTATAAAAAATAATTCTCTTACTATTTACAATATGTATTTATACATTTTACAGGTACTTAATAAGTATAAAAAAAATCTTAACAACTGATTTTAAGGAAATGTATTTTTTGTGAATTGATTTATTTTTTATTCTAATTTTGATGATTGATGATTGTACCTAAAAAGTAAAGTTTACAATATATATAATTACTGATTGTATTTCACCTCAAAGTTTATACTTAAATAAAATAAAATGTATGCAATTTTTATTTTCTTTTTTTTCAATAATTACAAAAACAAAATTAAATAGTTTATAATAGCAAATAAATAATATCAAAAAGGAATAAATCAAATGTCTTTTTTTTCAAAATTTTAAATAGAGTATTTGCAATTTGTACAGTTCATAATGTATTACAGAAATCACGAATAATAATAATAATAATACTGAATAAANTGAAACAAGAGTTGCTTGTTACTCTATATGCAATCAACTTGTTCAAGTTCATTATAGAACGGTAAATACAGAGTTACGACTTAAGTTTTATTATTGAATTTAAGTGAAACTAGAGTTACGTACATCGTACTCAAATTTCTTTTCTTGTCCCATGTTGTGGTTAGATAAAGGCACACTGCAATTAAAAAGAAATAGATATAATTTCCTTCTGTCGTTTGGTTTTTTGTTAACATTTTATTCTTTTAGTTTTGGGAGTATTTTAAACAATAATTCTTATGATAATAAAACGTTTTGAAGTGAAAGATATGAATAATTAATTTATCATAAATTTTAGTTTCTTTTAACCTCCGATATTTAAAAAGCAGTGAAAAACCATGGGCTATATCAAAAATAATTTTTATGTGATGACAAATTTATTAAGATAATGGACCAAGCAGTCCAACACCCTTCAAAAAACAAATAAATAAAAATGTAAGAATACATAATTGATAATTGTATCGATAAAAATAATATATCAATTACAATATTTAATAATTAAATGTGAAGTACAATATAATAAATGTGATAATATGAATTTTACTTTTTTTACGAAAGAGAAAGTGCGCAAATACTCTTTTATTTAGGTTCAAGATTAAAATTTCAAATATGATACACTTTGACAAATTAAAGTACAAAAAAACATATATAATCAGAATATACTGTAATTCCATTCCTGTTACTTTTTGGCTTTACAATTTAAAATTATAATAATAGATTTAATTCTTAGAATCCAATTTTAAAGTAGCTAAAAAATATTAGTGCATATATTACCTTTTTACTTTGACTTTATTCATTGAAATACATAAATAATACTTTAATTTCTTTTTAAAATAATTGATCGGAATTACTTAAAATATAATTATAATTAAGTAAAGAACTGTTAAATCAAAAATAATTTTGTCGCCTCTTACACATGTGATTATTTTTAATAAAAATTAAAAAAAAAATAATATCACCTTTTTAATTAAATAAAAATGTCTATCTATTTTACGTAAGGTCTAAGGTATCAGGTTTGTTTCATTGCGTTTGGCGATAAATATGTATTAAAAGGCGTTCGTTTCATGTCATCATAATAAATTGTTTAAACTAAGTTAAGCTAAAATAAANGGTTCCAATAACTTTTGAACCAAAAGAGATAAAAGCGAGAAACTTACCAGTATTAAAGATCGTTTTGACGCGCACACAGGAAAAATATAGAGAACTAAAAATAATAATCATCTGTTCAAATTCAAAATGGCGGATAATTCACATTGCTATCAATAATCAATCAATAATCCCCCCCCCTCCCCCTTACTAATTTTTGTTCGAAACCCTTTTTACGTGAGTCTTCACGCCTTACCATTTATTTTTCTATAGCCCAGCGTGCTGTCTGCTGGGATTTGCATTTTTTAAAAATATTTTTAGTACCAACAGAATATAGTTTTAGGGGTGGGGGACACGCANGGGTTGGCTTATCCATTGCGCATGCTTGTGAGGGTTGGCTTATCCATTGCGCATGCTTGTGAGGGTTGGCTTATCCATTGCGCATGCTCGTGAGGGTTGGCTTATACAATGCGCATGCTCTTCCCTCCTCTTGCTGATCCCTTGGATGGTTTCCATTGCTTGATTGCAACTAACCTCTTATTATATTAAGTTTTTCAGCAGGCATACAGAATTTGTTTTTTAGAGTTATCTAGAATTTAATTTCGGCGTACATACACTGGTTTTTAAAGTAATGAATTTAAGTGATTAAGTTTTAACAGCTGTGTCTGTTTATTATATATATATTTTTTTTTTTTTAAATATTAATCTATTAGTTGTAATCTACTTGCATTTTATTCTTAATACTATAACATCTTCAGGGGTGTGTTCATGGTGTCAGTTTGTATTGGTAGTGTTGACTGTCAATAAAGTTGACAGTATCAACAGCCAGAGTTCAGTTCGCACTGTCATGAACCTACTAACATGAACTGTCATGGAAACTAACACCTATGAACACCCTTGAGGAACACCTTCTAGTATAAGGAGTGAAACGTCGTAAACTTACAGGAAGACATAAAACTATTTTTATTTATTTTTTTATTTCAATCGTGAAAACCCACGAAAATAATAATTTATTTAAGTATAACTATTTAAGTTAAGTAACAGCCATTTAAAATCTAATAAATCTTTTGTTTTATAATTATTTTATAATTATTGATATTATCTTAGACTACAACTTTTATTTTTTGAAAATAATTTAATAATAAAATTCTATAACGTATCTCACTTACAGTGTTAATAAAATTATAATTCATATACGTTTTTTATTCTAATGCTTTATGTTAAGAATGAGAATGTTCTATGATAATTAACATTTATTCTAAACATTAAGAATGAGAATGTTCTATGATAATTAACATTTATTCCAAACATTAAGAATGAGAATGTTCTATGATAATTAACATTTATTCTAAACATTAAGAATGAGAATGTTCTATGATAATTAACATTTATTCCAAACATTAAGAATGAGAATGTTCTATGATAATTAACATTTATTCCAAACATTAAGAATGAGAATGTTCTATGATAATTAACATTTATTCCAAACATTAAGAATGAGAATGTTCTATGATAATTAACATTTATTCCAAACATTAAGAATGAGAATGTTCTATGATAATTAACATTTATTCCAAACATTAAGAATGAGAATGTTCTATGATAATTAACATTTATTCCAAACATTAAGAATGAGAATGTTCTATGATAATTAACATTTATTCCAAACATTAAGAATGAGAATGTTCTATGATAATTAACATTTATTCCAAACATTAAGAATGAGAATGTTCTATGATAATTAACATTTATTCCAAACATTAAGAATGAGAATGTTCTATGATAATTAACATTTATTCCAAACATTAAGAATGAGAATGTTCTATGATAATTAACATTTATTCCAAACATTAAGAATGAGAATGTTCTATGATAATTAACATTTATTCCAAACATTAAGAATGAGAATGTTCTATGATAATTAACATTTATTCCAAACATTAAGAATGAGAATGTTCTATGATAATTAACATTTATTCCAAACATTAAGAATGAGAATGTTCTATGATAATTAACATTTATTCCAAACATTAAGAATGAGAATGTTCTATGATAATTAACATTTATTCCAAACATTAAGAATGAGAATGTTCTATGATAATTAACATTTATTCCAAACATTAAGAATGAGAATGTTCTATGATAATTAACATTTATTCCAAACATTAAGAATGAGAATGTTCTATGATAATTAACATTTATTCCAAACATTAAGAATGAGAATGTTCTATGATAATTAACATTTATTCCAAACATTAAGAATGAGAATGTTCTATGATAATTAACATTTATTCCAAACATTAAGAATGAGAATGTTCTATGATAATTAACATTTATTCCAAACATTAAGAATGAGAATGTTCTATGATAATTAACATTTATTCCAAACATTAAGAATGAGAATGTTCTATGATAATTAACATTTATTCCAAACATTAAGAATGAGAATGTTCTATGATAATTAACATTTATTCCAAACATTAAGAATGAGAATGTTCTATGATAATTAACATTTATTCCAAACATTAAGAATGAGAATGTTCTATGATAATTAACATTTATTCCAAACATTAAGAATGAGAATGTTCTATGATAATTAACATTTATTCCAAACATTAAGAATGAGAATGTTCTATGATAATTAACATTTATTCCAAACATTAAGAATGAGAATGTTCTATGATAATTAACATTTATTCCAAACATTAAGAATGAGAATGTTCTATGATAATTAACATTTATTCCAAACATTAAGAATGAGAATGTTCTATGATAATTAACATTTATTCCAAACATTAAGAATGAGAATGTTCTATGATAATTAACATTTATTCCAAACATTAAGAATGAGAATGTTCTATGATAATTAACATTTATTCCAAACATTAAGAATGAGAATGTTCTATGATAATTAACATTTATTCCAAACATTAAGAATGAGAATGTTCTATGATAATTAACATTTATTCCAAACATTAAGAATGAGAATGTTCTATGATAATTAACATTTATTCCAAACATTAAGAATGAGAATGTTCTATGATAATTAACATTTATTCCAAACATTAAGAATGAGAATGTTCTATGATAATTAACATTTATTCCAAACATTAAGAATGAGAATGTTCTATGATAATTAACATTTATTCCAAACATTAAGAATGAGAATGTTCTATGATAATTAACATTTATTCCAAACATTAAGAATGAGAATGTTCTATGATAATTAACATTTATTCCAAACATTAAGAATGAGAATGTTCTATGATAATTAACATTTATTCCAAACATTAAGAATGAGAATGTTCTATGATAATTAACATTTATTCCAAACATTAAGANAAAGAGTGACATTTGCCTTCTGAGTGGAAAACATTACAGTAGGGAGATTTTTTTTTTTTAATTTATTGTTGGTAAAAAAATTGTCTTGGAAAATTTTGCGCCCCCCAAAATCTTGCGCCCTGGGCTATAGCCCAGTCAGCCCATTTATAAGTCTGGGCCTGATTGAAATGCTTCTAATTTAAATTCAATATGTATACCAATTTGATTTTTCACCACAATATCACTTTTCGATTATTAATTATAAATAATAACTAGTAACAACAATATTAGCCAGGGTCATTCAATAGGTATGTATAAATTAGAATTTATAAAAAATAGCTTTAAATTAAAACCTCCTCCCTAAATTGAAGTTTTCTAAAAATAAAGAGAGCATTTTTTAAGTAAAAAAATATTATTTTTTGTTAAAGAACGATAAGACGAGTGCTTTATACAAAAAAAAATTATTTAAAAGTTTTGTCATTCTATATGCGACCTCTGGCTAACTTGATTAGTGTTGTTATATTTTTATTTATTTATAATAAAAAAATTATTATTTCGGTAATATTACAGAACTAAAATAGTTTAGGATATTGTAACATATATTAATACATTAAACTTTTTAAAAGCTTGTAATATATGGTTTTATGGCATTGTATAATTTATGTCATGATTGCCATAAATATGCCACATTTTCTTATAGGGAATTTAAAAGAAAATTGAATGAGAAATTGGTATCTGAAGGTTTATGGTAACATGTTTGAAGATATTAAATAAAATACCTTCCTTTTTAATGCTGCACAATTTCCGGTCAATTGTAACTATTTTAAATAGCTGTACAGTGTTCAGGAGTTGATGGACCGTCGTTTAAAAAGAATTCTTCGATAATGCCCTGGACAGACGTATAAGTTCCAATGACAAAACCTAATAAAGCTATGACTATAATGATAGAGTTCTTGAGTATGAACATGACGAATTGAGAACCGTTCACTTGATGCCAGAAGGTGAAGAGTTGAATTAAAGCTGGGAATGATAAGCCCATGGTACTTAGGCAGAGTGCTCCGATCAGTGAGATGAACAGTTCAAGATTAGGAATGGCAACGGCAAAGATAACTGAAAATAAAAATATATATGGTTATTATAACGAGTATAACAATTTCATATCCTACAATAAAAAAATAAGTTAATTAAGTGATGCAAACGTATTTGGCGCCATTCAAGATAAGAACACGAAGAACCAAAGCTTTTAAAAATGTGCATGAAGGTATGTGATAAGAATAGTAATTGAAGCGAGCGTAAGCAAGCTTCATAACTTCAACAAAATTTGCCTCTTGTCTGTCTGTGTGCAACATTTACGTGTCCAAAGATAACTTAAGTAAAAGTTAAACGATTTAGTATTCGTGTTCTTTTCACTAATGATTAGGCTAAGTGTGTTGGACAGCGTGATCCGTCCAAGAGTTCGCGCACAACGCTCGTGTAAACAAGAGGTTCAAATGTAAAATTGGAATTTCAGAACGGGAAAAGATTCTATCATCACCTATTCGATGAGACGATAAAATCGTTAAAACTATTAAAGCTGATCTAAACGTTTATGATAGAGAAAACAACATTTTTACCGGTATCTTACGTTCTAACGTAACGATTTTAATAACACCCATTTAACACACATTTGATTGAAACAGGCATGTAAAATTTCTACTTGATGCATGCAGAAGTTTTTGTGTAGCGAAGTAATAGATTTTATAATTATTGAAATAGAATGGACGGGACGTGCAGGCAAGTTAAGGAATAGTAGAGAAAACCCTTCCCACTACGGCTCTCTAAAACAATCATTTTCTTTAACTATCAACTCATCATGATTAAGTATCTAATTTTTATTGCATTGCGGTCGCTTCAATGATAGTGCCACACGATGCCTAGCGTACCAAGAGGCAAGAAAGTTTTTATCAATATCATAATAGGCTTGTTCCAACAACACTTCAAACTAGACCCAAACTAGTTACTAACTGTATGCGCATTAGCGAAAAACGATCAATTGTAGTCCGTTGCGCATGCGTCGGACAGTTCCAAACCAGTTTGAAGTGTGGTTGGAACAAACCTAATAATTGTCTTTAAACAAATGACATGCTATTATTAGTTTAAACTCCACTGTTTAAAGAGCTGCTTTATTTTTGGATCGACTTTGTTCTCAATGGAAGCCATTAGTAAAGCATATATACAACATGTAAGTGTAATAAAATTATATTATATGCCATCTCATTGAGTAATGATAAAAAGGTAAATTCAAATGAAATGAATATGCGTTGCTTTGATTAGACTTACATGTGACGAAGACGAGGCCAGTTCTGACGAGATACTCGATGAGAAGTTTATGCTTAGTAACATTTGGAGTAACGTACTCCCTTAAAGTGATGTCAATAGCCACGTAGCAAGCAATGGCGTGGGTAATGTAGATGGCGAATGCCAATAAAAGACGAACACCCTTGGCTGGCCTGAAACAATGAAAACATAAGTGTAAATACAATCATATAATTGCGAGTGTTGGACATCACAAGAATACAGATATCTGCCATGAAGACGATTTAGCATCTAAAGACGATTTAGTATCTATTCTTACAATTCTCCAGTTGGAAGATCGAGGGTAATGCTTCCTTTGACACAATCTCCATATTGAAGGTATCCTACGAATCCAACGACAGTGTAGAGGATGGTAATTGGGAACATAGCACAGTTCAAAACACCAAATTTACTTCCGAATTTCCTAGGCTCTCTCATCTCGTTCTCAAGTGGCATAACCTGGGGGAAAAAATACGTCAAATAATTAATTTAGATAAAATAAATCAGTTTTGTTTGACTCGTATAAGGTACATAGTTCACAAGGACAACCTTTTGGACAACCTTTTATCATGGATATGTTTTAGTTACCATGGATATGCTTTAGTTAGCATGGATATGTTTTAGTTAACATGGATATGTTTTAGCTCTGAGAGACAGAACAAATTTACATCATGCTAAAAATGACATGAAAAATTTGACGCTTTTAAACATCTTGCCAGGAAGTTAGAATATAATAAGGAGTTAGATTGGTTTTTGTATTCTTTGTATAACTATATTTCGTCGATAGAAGTGCTAAAGTTCAGCAAAATAAATTTTATATAAAATTATCTCAGAGCTTCTAGCTGACCAAATGGTAATCAAAATGGATTGATGTTTTACAATTGCACACCATCTACTGTATCAATTAGACAAATGTATACTGATTTTATCCACTTCATGAAAATGTCAATATGTGGATTCAATGGCTAAAAACATATCTATGATTTTATGTTGTTCCATGAAATGGGGAAAAATAATACTTTTGGTTAAAATCTATACTTCTAAGTTAAGAATCAATACTTACTACACCGATGGCTTCCATGGCGAACAAAACAGTTCCGAAGAACAATGGCATTTTCTTGAATGGTGCAACAGCTGCTCTTTCAGATATATCGGGAAGATCTTTGAAAAGATAGTAGAAGATAAGAATGAAACTGATAACGGTGACGATATTGGCCACTGTAGAGAGAGGCGCCAAGTATTTTAGATTCCTCACGTAGTTGATAAGAATGAGAGGTAGAAGAAGCATCAACATGTACCACCTCACATCGATTATAGCGAAATACTGGTCGCAAACCTACAAAAAACATATCAAATTAGGTATTAATACAGTTAAACCAAATATTAAAATGAAGTTCTAGGTTTTCCGGTGGTGTGCGCACCTTGTGGCTTTTCGCTCCAAATGCTAGAAGCATCTTCAGGGATGCTCTGTTCATGGTGTCCTTAGTGTAAGGTAGGTGTGAACTGGTTAACTAACTAAGAACACTTAAAGGATACCATGAACAATTGAACACCCCTGAAGATGCTTCTTGCATTAGAAGTGAAACGTCGGGAAGTACACCCTTCAAACGCGGCCACCACCGGAACACCTAGAACTTAGTTATAGTTATAGTTAGACCTATTATAGTTGCAATCGCGGAAGCCTACGAACATTAACAAATATTAAAAGTTGAGGAGATGGGATTGGTGAGCCCGATAAACTTCAGCCGTATACTCTATACTAAATTATTTATGCTAAACAAATATCTTGATTCGACTCCACCTTGTTATGCCACATGTTCCTCGAAATTGATAATTTGATAAATAATCTTATATTGCTGTCAATCAGAATGTATTTTTATTTTTGTGTTAAGTTTAAGCTAGAAAGCAAAAAGCTTTATGCACCAGGTTAATAATTAATATAAAAATTCCATTTTTTAAAACTGGTCTTATGTACATTTTTTTTTTTTTTCTGTATTCTTCACCTTAGTTGTTTCTATGTGCAAAATTTGGAGAAGATTGAATGACGGGAAGTGGTTCAAAATTGGGGTAATAGGTGTGCGATGAAACTTAAAAAGCAAAGAAATATGACGCCATTTTGTTTTTTTATTATTATTATTTTGGTTTCTGTATTCTTCACCTTAGTTGTTTCTATGTGCAAAATTTGGAGAAGATTGAATGACGGGAAGTGGTTCAAAATTGGGGTAATAGGTGTGCGATGAAACTTAAAAAGCAAAGAAATATGACGCCATTTTGTTTTTTTATTATTATTATTTTGGTTTCTGTATTCTTCACCTTAGTTGTTTCTATGTGCAAAATTTGGAGAAGATTGAATGACGGGAAGTGGTTCAAAATTGGGGTAATAGGTGTGCGATGAAACTTAAAAAGCAAAGAAATATGACGCCATTTTGTTTTTTTATTATTATTATTTTGGTTTCTGTATTCTTCACCTTAGTTGTTTCTATGTGCAAAATTTGGAGAAGATTGAATGACGGGAAGTGGTTCAAAATTGGGGTAATAGGTGTGCGATGAAACTTAAAAAGCAAAGAAATATGACGCCATTTTGTTTTTTTATTATTATTATTTTGGTTTCTGTATTCTTCACCTTAGTTGTTTCTATGTGCAAAATTTGGAGAAGATTGAATGACGGGAAGTGGTTCAAAATTGGGGTAATAGGTGTGCGATGAAACTTAAAAAGCAAAGAAATATGACGCCATTTTGTTTTTTTATTATTATTATTTTGGTTTCTGTATTCTTCACCTTAGTTGTTTCTATGTGCAAAATTTGGAGAAGATTGAATGACGGGAAGTGGTTCAAAATTGGGGTAATAGGTGTGCGATTAAACTTACAAAGCAAAGTAATATAAGACCAGAAAAATTACCTTGAATCGCAATTATGTAATGGAAAATACAATTTTTTTTATATCAAAGATAGAAGTTAAATTCATACAGCAGTAATTAAACAATTTTTTCAATGCATTTACAAAGACAATGAATAAATAAACATTATATTCGATTTGATATTCGCTTTATTCATTTTTTTTTTTAGAAAAAAAGTATAAAAACATTGTATGATTCCAGTTGACTGACCATTATATAAATAAATTAAAACAAAAACATTCACATAAATTAACAATTAATTTTGTTTTTATACTTTTGTTTTTTGTTACTTGTTTTTTATTTATAAATTTTGTGGTTGTAAAAGTTTGGTGTAGTTAGTTTATTTGAATAAAATATCACGAGAAATGATTATTCAAAATTCAAAATTTAAAATATCGAATTAAATTAATATTGTATAATTATCGAAGATAAACAAATTTTCTGTAATCCAAATTCTTTCTCGACCACCGATCACACAAATGTTTGTGGCTCAATGTTTGCGAACCAAAATATGTATTTTAAAAACTACCCATCTGATTTTTATAAAATGTGTACAGTAGATCATGATTAGCCTATTGTTGATCCCAAACAAGTTCATTTGTTTCTCATTAACATAAGCACAAACCTAATTTATTTACAACTGTATCTTCCGTAGTACTCATCTGAGTTTTATGAAATTGGGATGGTTTGTCGAAAGTAAACCGCAGATAGGCCAAGATTAATTAAAACCTCTCTTTAACTTTTGCTTAATATATACTTTAATGCATGTAAGAACCAAATCAAATTTAACAAATGGGAAACAATTAAACAGATTTGACAATAATGGCTTGTAAAAGCATAAAATCAATTCGGTACGTGATAGGATGCGAGGAAGCTGTGTGCTGCACTAATTGGCGGTCTATTGTTTATTTGCGATTTAGGCAATTCAAAGAAGATTAAATTTTTCTTTTTATGTTTTTGTAATTTTTCTTTTTATGTTTTTTATATTATTTGTAATTTTTTACTTTTTATGTTTTTTTATATTTTTTGTAATTTTTCTTCTTAAGTTTAAGTATCGAACATATTTAATACAGGACTTCAATTCCCACCATCAAGTGAATTTTAAAGAAACTCATTAGCTAAACCCATTTGAAACCTAAAACAGATATAATCGTTTAATCTTCAAGGTTTACTGCGTGACCTTTAAACCACTAAGAACAAGAAGATGAAGCTCCACCTAACTACATTTTAATGACTTGAATTTGTGGTGATTAATTAACTAAACCAAATTATAACTCACTATCCCGTAATTTAAGAGAGATTAAGAAACTGGTCAAAAGAATAAGAAATATTTGCTTGGGAAATGTTGTTCCGGAACATCTTAAATGCTTACTAATTAATTATTTTTTCATGTATCTTCAAATATTAGTTCATATTAAGCGGATGTTGAATTGAGATGTTATTGCGATTAATGTGAAAAAAATTGAACAATGTTTTTACAAAATTGATTATACGGTGTATTGAAAACGATCGAAATACTGACCGTCAAAGCATAATCTAATTTCAATCTTATTTTGTTAGTTTTTTTTATATTTTTATTTTTAAAAAACTGAATTTAACTGTCTTTATCAATGTCAATCTTTTGGAATGTATGATATAGGTATAAACATAAACATAGAACTTACATCTTTAATGTTGCTAGCGACGAATACAACGTATATACAGCAGGAACCAAGTTGATAAAGTAACAGGAATACGTTACATATACACCTGAAAACAAAAAAAAAAATACTTAATTAAAATAATATCAAAATAAATTACCAATAACATAAACTTCGTTCTATAATCACTAATAAATTAATTAAAAATTGGCGATGTGGCTGATGGGTGTCGATATGTTGACTCCATGACACCTATGTATATATCTCTATGATAGTAGTAAATTTGTTATGATTTCGGTTAGGGATACCATGCGATATGGCTGATAGGAGTCGACGCGTTGGCCTATGTCACTTATCTCTATAATAGAAGTAAATTTCCATCAGGTCAGCTCGTGCCTCCCGAAGGATGTTGCTTCATGGATTATGTTTTGTCACTTCGGTCAAGTACCATTCAATAACGCTTATGGGAGTCCACATGCTGACCCTATGTCACCCAGCACTACAATAATTGTAAAGAGCCATCTTGCTGTAGGATGTTGCACCATGGATTGATTGTTCCTATGTTTTGTGACTTGGGTCGGAACTATTCAATAAGGTTTATAGGAGTCCACATGCTACGATATGTCACCCATCACTAAAATTATAGTAAAGAGCCATCTAGCTGCAGGATGTATGATGTTTTTTTTCACCATGGATTGTTATAACGTTTTGTGACTTTAGTCGGATACTACTACTAGGTGTGCAATGCTTGCAATATTGAGCTGAGCGTGCATTTTAACCATATATTAATTTATTTATTTTATTTTTTTCTATTTTACCAATAACCCCTCATAAATTAAAATATGACATAACAACAATAACTGAATTCTTAAAGCGCTTTCCAATGACATGCCATGCACCTTGAAGGGCATAAACTATTTTAAATGTTGTACCCCGTATCCCCGGGTACCAATTTGGACCAATTCAGATTTATACCTTCCTGTGGTTGGTCACTATGTCCGTGCCGAATTTTGTGCGGATCAGCACAGCTGTTCAGGAGAAAACTTTTGTACTCCGTACCCCGTACCCCTGTGTACCGATTTGGACCATTTCAGATTTATACCTTCCTGTGGTTAGTCACTATGACCATGCCAAATTTTGTGCAGATCGGTTCAGCCGTTCAGGAGGAGTATTAATCATAAAAAATGCAAAGTGTAGTATAAGAGCTTCGCTTCGCTCAACTTAATTAGGATTATGGGAGTCCACATTCTGACTCTATGTCACCCATCACTACAATTAAAGTAAAGAGCCATCTTGCAGTAGGATGTTCCACGGTGGATTGTTATTACGTTTTGTTACTAGTAAAATAAAGATAAAATAACATAGAGAAATTCTTTTTTCTTTAAGTATTATAATATTTATTTAAACCCCTAAAAAATTTGCTTTTTAAGTTGTTTTGAAGTACTAGCTTATTCCATTTCCTTTTCTAAGAAAATATAGTGATGAGTTCGGGGTATTAAACATTATTAAAACCAATATTTGAACACTTAACTTGGTTAATACTTATCACATTGTTTACTTAGTAGTGACAAATAGACTTGTAGAACTTCAAACTTAGAATATCATTAGTTTAAGATATGTTTTTTTCTTATATTGCATAAATGCTATTTATAATTATAACTATACGTTTTACTCATAATTTAAGAAGGTTTTTCTAAATTTGAGACTTCAACATTAATTACTATTAAACGGAGGCAAGAAGTTATATTAAGGGTGGAATAATTTTGAATATCATTGTGGACTTAGAAGTTATTTTTAAAATCTAAACTCTTCGATTACCAATGGGGAATTTTGAACCTTGTTGAATCTTTGCCATTGTCTGTCACTTAAATAGTGGTCTTTCAGAATCAAATTTAGTTTTGTTGACTATTACACTTGACAATTCAGTTTGTGAAAAGAATAAGTTGGATCAATACTGTTCCATTAAATTATTAATTAAGATGGATCTTTAGGTGTTAAGAATAAAAATTAATTCATTAAAAATCGACGAGAAGTTTTGATTCTTTCTTAAAAGATCCATCATCAGTCATATTCTTTATTTAAAAGGAGATTTAATTCTGTGTGATATTTTCTCATCTCTGAACGTCTTTGAATAATAAAAATAAAATTTGTCAAATTTAAATTAAAAGTACCAACCAATTATTTTCAACTACATAATTTTATAAAAAAAAAATGTATGTATACTTCTTAATCTATCGAAAAATGTAACAATTAACAAAATTTATAATGAACTATCACAATGACTATCTCACCATTGTAAGTAAAGAATAATTTAAATTTTCTCTAAAATCCCACGATTTTCAATTAAAATTTATTAAAAATAGTTTTAAATTGTTCTTACAGTTGGTTTAAAAGGTTTTCAGTAAACAAACAATTTTATGATTGATTTTACTAAAACATCAGATATTTTGCAAAAGAATAATATGAAAAATCGTTTATACACTATTTAGTCTGAATAATTATTACTTGAATTAAACATTGCTTTTATGAAACAAGTTGGCATTGAACTGTGCTAAAAACTTGTTAAGTTTTTTTCAAAGCATTCGATAGATACACTCCAACACTTTTAGTGTAACTACATTACAAATAGATTTTTTACACCTACATACAAATAGATTTTACATGTTTTTCTTTGGTGAGCAACAATTTTTAGATGGCTGCTACAGTGTAAACCACTGTCTTGCTTCCAATATAGATTTTTACAATAGTGCTTGTATGTAAAAAAAGTTGGTCGTTTACATTTCATTTGAATGTCAAAATCCCTGCTCCTTTCCCAGCAGTAAAAGTAAATTCTGCATACGAAAAACTACCACCTAAAATCTTCTCGTATTAAAGTAATAACATAAATTGTTTCTCCATGTAAATTGAAATTGGTTTATTGAACATTGCAGCTTTCAGCCTTCATAAGGCCATCTTTAGTGCCAGTTGAGTTACATTAATAACAAGTAATTAATGAGAGGTGAGTGTATTTTATGTCGGAGCTCGACGAATGATTACAATTTTTTCATCAATCAACTCTGATAAAGGATGAAAGCAGCTATGTTCTGCTATGCTGTTGGTTAAGTAGCCCCTACACGATCTAGCCGCTTGATCAAAACAGCGCGTCAAGCAGTAGTGTCAAGCATGATTGATAGTCTAAGAACCCGTTTGGTGCTTTAATCAAGCCTTGATGGAGATTGATGGAAAGTTTGAATGAGTCAAGTGGCTTGACGGAGCGCTTGATAGTCTAGAGCAATTTTGTTCAAGCACTCCGTCAATCACCGGCTCGACGCACAAAATCCTGATTCGAAACCATGGTACCTATACAATACTGATTCAATACAGTCCAAGAGGAGCAGTTCACTAGTTGAAAACTCCGCTACAAATGAGTGTTGATGAAAAGATTGATGGGATACTTGATGCGCCCCAAGGTGGCTTGAAGGTCGTGTCAATCAGCTTGACGCGATGTTTTATCAAGCGACCTAATCGTGCAGGGCTGCTTCAATCTGCTATACCAGCTTAAATTTACGTGGAGAGGCAATTTATGCTATTCCTATAAGATGACCTCCTTAGACACTCCTAGTGGTTGGTGGTTGATTTGTGACGGTACGCCGTACCGGTACATCTGCCGGAAGATTGTTGGTGCCCATGGGAGTTTTATTGTATTCTAATGTTTTATATTATTTTTTTTTTACCAAGCGTGAATATAAATGTTGCATTCGCTCTTTTCAAATGCTCATAAAAGCGTTAAAATAACGTTTTAAAAAATCAAAATTTCTAAACTTTTGGACCACATGGTTACATTACCGGAACCTCTTTCTTTCAACTCAAACACTGGTCACACTCCTATATCTAACATCTGAACATTTAGGTTTGGTGTTTATACAATGAAATATTATATTTATACTTACGGAACATATTTTGCGAATTTACGTATAGACATTGGACCATGAGCTACCGCTGCTTGGGCTGTGGCTGGATATGTAAGAGATGGTTTCCTTTCTCGCCGGCAGAGTTCGTATTCACTTTGGATTAGGATGTGGATAGTGTAGGTGCAGAGAAGACCGATGAGCATAGTTCCAACTAAACCGACTGTGTAGCCGGCATTGTAGAAAGCGTTGGGCATGGCTAGAATACCTGTCCCTAAACTGGCCTTCAACATGTGGATCAGCGTTTCACTGTAACTATAAAAACAAAAAAATATATTGTGATTATTATTATTTTGAGCTATTAAGTTTGTGGAGCCCATGTTTCAAGAAAACAGATAACTAAAAAAAGGTTTCCAACAAATTATGTGTCAGTAAAGCCCCGTTTCCATTACTACATATTTGTCCCGCAACATGTTGCCGGCACAAGTTGCATGAGTTTGTTGAAATGGAAACAGTCTGCAACATGTTGCCGGCACAAGTTGCAGGAGTTTGTTGAAATGGAAACAGTCTGCAACATGTTGCCGGCACAAGTTGCAAGGAGTTTGTTGAAATGGAAACAGTCTGCAACATGTTGACATATTTGCAACATGGGACAAATTTGTAATAATGGAAACGAGGCTTAAAGCCTGAAACATTCGGGCATCATGTCCCTCCAACTTGTTAAAATAGAAACGGGGCTTTAGGAGTGTAGTTTGTTCCTTGTACTTAATCTTTAAGATGGTTGGGTCTCAACACAAGTAAAAAATGAATGCTAATAAATACAAACAAAGCAATATATCGTAATACCAGAATGATATAAAATTCTGCACAATTATGTTTACAATCGTTAAATATTCCATAAAAATTAATGATTTTGCATTAGGTTAAAATTTATTTGATTGGCAATTTAACAAAACTTTTTGGCATATTTTGCAAACCAATATTAATGATAAAAAGTTTATATTTGAATAAATGAAATATAGATAGTAATTAAATGCACATATTTAAATGGAAACACCATATAACTTTATAACAAAAAAGGTAACATCAGGAATTTTGTGCAACATCAAGCTAGAATTTTGTATATAAGTGAAACATTTGGTGTCATTTAAGAATAATGTGGGAATCTGTGGGACATCGCTTGGCAATAGGCATTTGAAGAAAAAAAAAATCTTTGTAGAGCGGCCATGCCCCCCGCTCATTTTCACAATGTGATGTTTATGATCCTGAGAACGAAATTAGTTAATTTGTCACTTGATGGGTTAGTGACTAACCCATAATATTACTCCAAATCGAAGTTATCACCTATCAAGTAACAACCTAACATCATCTTAATTTTTGGTCTTCTAACTAATGTCCGCCATGTCCACCATAACGGGTGAGACATGGCGGCTCTCCACCGGTTTGTTTATTTCAAATGCCTTTTGCCAAGCTATGCAGACAAATGCCTGTTGCTAGCCTGCAGACAAACTTAGCTGACCACAAAATCTTAAAAGACACCAAAAGGTTAACTTTTGGTTTAAAAAATTCTAGCATGATGTTCACTCTATCTCCTGGACTATTAGTTCGATGTTGGATTGATATATTACTATTTTCTATAAACATAAAAGAGATTATGTTTACAGAGTACTGTGTCTAAGCCTAGAGGTATCAATGATTTAAAAAGTTTTATATTATACCATTTTAATATATCTTATGACCTTACATGTCAGCGCAACAAACTTAAAGAGCCATTCCTTCCATTATTGAGAAACTTCCCGTTTTTTTCTAGTTTCTTGATAGCTATCTCAAGGTTTTTGTTTGTTTGACCTTACTATAAAATTTGATCAACTTTAACCAGTGCAGATGAAAGAACATAACAATACATTTTAGAAGCGTCCAAGGACGAGGAAATCAACTTTGAATACTTTAAACAGTGTTTGTTATCGTTATCTAACAGTAAAATCCATCATATCACCATGTTCATTAATTATTGACCATTATACGGCACGGTACAATGATTTAATATCATTGTCATTGTATCATTGTCATATTACATATACTGTCATCTTCATAGAATTCAAAACCTCTTTTATTCATTGTTTTGTTCCTCCTAAACCATAAAGTCATACTAGTTGTTATAGTTTAAGTGTTCATTTTCTTAATTTACAATAAAATCTGTTCTGGATTGTACTTACGTGGTTGGATGTTCTACATCTCTCATTTCGTAAGGATCATAATCTTTGTCTAGATGTTTTTCACCCACAGGGAATACAACACTTCGATTTATATCATCCGACCTGAAAACATATAATACATGGTTACATTACCGGAACCTCTTTCTTTCAACTCAAACACTGGTCACACTCCTATATCTAACATCTGAACATTTAGGTTTGGTGTTTATACAATGAAATATTATATTTATACTTACGGAACATATTTTGCGAATTTACGTATAGACATTGGACCATGAGCTACCGCTGCTTGGGCTGTAGCTGGATATGTAAGAGATGGTTTCCTTTCTCGCCGGCAGAGTTCGTATTCACTTTGGATTAGGATGTGGATAGTGTAGGTGCAGAGAAGACCGATGAGCATAGTTCCAACTAAACCGACTGTGTAGCCGGCATTGTAGAAAGCGTTGGGCATGGCTAGAATACCTGTCCCTAAACTGGCCTTCAACATGTGGATCAGCGTTTCACTGTAACTATAAAAACAAAAAAATATATTGTGATTATTATTATTTTGAGCTATTAAGTTTGTGGAGCCCATGTTTCAAGAAAACAGATAACTAAAAAAAGGTTTCCAACAAATTATGTGTCAGTAAAGCCCCGTTTCCATTACTACATATTTGTCCCGCAACATGTTGCCGGCACAAGTTGCATGAGTTTGTTGAAATGGAAACAGTCTGCAACATGTTGCCGGCACAAGTTGCAGGAGTTTGTTGAAATGGAAACAGTCTGCAACATGTTGCCGGCACAAGTTGCAAGGAGTTTGTTGAAATGGAAACAGTCTGCAACATGTTGCCGGCACAAGTTGCAGGAGTTTGTTGAAATGGAAACAGTCTGCAACATGTTGCCGGCACAAGTTGCAGGAGTTTGTTGAAATGGAAACAGTCTGCAACATGTTGCCGGCACAAGTTGCAGGAGTTTGTTGAAATGGAAACAGTCTGCAACATGTTGCCGGCACAAGTTGCAGGAGTTTGTTGAAATGGAAACAGTCTGCAACATGTTGCCGGCACAAGTTGCAGGAGTTTGTTGAAATGGAAACAGTCTGCAACATGTTGCCGGCACAAGTTGCAGGAGTTTGTTGAAATGGAAACAGTCTGCAACATGTTGCCGGCACAAGTTGCAGGAGTTTGTTGAAATGGAAACAGTCTGCAACATGTTGCCGGCACAAGTTGCAGGAGTTTGTTGAAATGGAAACAGTCTGCAACATGTTGCCGGCACAAGTTGCAGGAGTTTGTTGAAATGGAAACAGTCTGCAACATGTTGCCGGCACAAGTTGCAGGAGTTTGTTGAAATGGAAACAGTCTGCAACATGTTGCCGGCACAAGTTGCAGGAGTTTGTTGAAATGGAAACAGTCTGCAACATGTTGCCGGCACAAGTTGCAGGAGTTTGTTGAAATGGAAACAGTCTGCAACATGTTGCCGGCACAAGTTGCAGGAGTTTGTTGAAATGGAAACAGTCTGCAACATGTTGCCGGCACAAGTTGCAGGAGTTTGTTGAAATGGAAACAGTCTGCAACATGTTGCCGGCACAAGTTGCAGGAGTTTGTTGAAATGGAAACAGTCTGCAACATGTTGCCGGCACAAGTTGCAGGAGTTTGTTGAAATGGAAACAGTCTGCAACATGTTGCCGGCACAAGTTGCAGGAGTTTGTTGAAATGGAAACAGTCTGCAACATGTTGCCGGCACAAGTTGCAGGAGTTTGTTGAAATGGAAACAGTCTGCAACATGTTGCCGGCACAAGTTGCAGGAGTTTGTTGAAATGGAAACAGTCTGCAACATGTTGCCGGCACAAGTTGCAGGAGTTTGTTGAAATGGAAACAGTCTGCAACATGTTGCCGGCACAAGTTGCAGGAGTTTGTTGAAATGGAAACAGTCTGCAACATGTTGCCGGCACAAGTTGCAGGAGTTTGTTGAAATGGAAACAGTCTGCAACATGTTGCCGGCACAAGTTGCAGGAGTTTGTTGAAATGGAAACAGTCTGCAACATGTTGCCGGCACAAGTTGCAGGAGTTTGTTGAAATGGAAACAGTCTGCAACATGTTGCCGGCACAAGTTGCAGGAGTTTGTTGAAATGGAAACAGTCTGCAACATGTTGCCGGCACAAGTTGCAGGAGTTTGTTGAAATGGAAACAGTCTGCAACATGTTGCCGGCACAAGTTGCAGGAGTTTGTTGAAATGGAAACAGTCTGCAACATGTTGCCGGCACAAGTTGCAGGAGTTTGTTGAAATGGAAACAGTCTGCAACATGTTGCCGGCACAAGTTGCAGGAGTTTGTTGAAATGGAAACAGTCTGCAACATGTTGCCGGCACAAGTTGCAGGAGTTTGTTGAAATGGAAACAGTCTGCAACATGTTGCCGGCACAAGTTGCAGGAGTTTGTTGAAATGGAAACAGTCTGCAACATGTTGACATATTTGCAACATGGGACAAATTTGTAATAATGGAAACGAGGCTTAAAGCCTGAAACATTCGGGCAACATGTCCCTCCAACTTGTTAAAATAGAAACGGGGCTTTAGGAGTGTAGTTTGTTCCTTGTACTTAATCTTTAAGATGGTTGGGTCTCAACACAAGTAAAAAATGAATGCTAATAAATACAAACAAAGCAATATATCGTAATACCAGAATGATATAAAATTCTGCACAATTATGTTTACAATCGTTAAATATTCCATAAAAATTAATGATTTTGCATTAGGTTAAAATTTATTTGATTGGCAATTTAACAAAACTTTTTGGCATATTTTGCAAACCAATATTAATGATAAAAAGTTTATATTTGAATAAATGAAATATAGATAGTAATTAAATGCACATATTTAAATGGAAACACCATATAACTTTATAACAAAAAAGGTAACATCAGGAATTTTGTGCAACATCAAGCTAGAATTTTGTATATAAGTGAAACATTTGGTGTCATTTAAGAATAATGTGGGAATCTGTGGGACATAGCTTGGCAATAGGCATTTGAAGAAAAAAAAAATCTTTGTAGAGCGGCCATGCCCCCCGCTCATTTTCACAATGTGATGTTTATGATCCTGAGAACGAAATTAGTTAATTTGTCACTTGATGGGTTAGTGACTAACCCATAATATTACTCCAAATCGAAGTTATCACCTATCAAGTAACAAACTAACATCATCTTAATTTTTGGTCTTCGAACTAATGTCCGCCATGTCCACCATAACGGGTGAGACATGGCGGCTCTCCACCGGTTTGTTTATTTCAAATGCCTTTTGCCAAGCTATGCAGACAAATGCCTGTTGCTAGCCTGCAGACAAACTTAGCTGACCACAAAATCTTAAAAGACACCAAAAGGTTAACTTTTGGTTTAAAAAATTCTAGCATGATGTTCACTCTATCTCCTGGACTATTAGTTCGATGTTGGATTGATATATTACTATTTTCTATAAACATAAAAGAGATTATGTTTACAGAGTACTGTGTCTAAGCCTAGAGGTATCAATGATTTAAAAAGTTTTATATTATACCATTTTAATATATCTTATGACCTTACATGTCAGCGCAACAAACTTAAAGAGCCATTCCTTCCATTATTGAGAAACTTCCCGTTTTTTTCTAGTTTCTTGATAGCTATCTCAAGGTTTTTGTTTGTTTGACCTTACTATAAAATTTGATCAACTTTAACCAGTGCAGATGAAAGAACATAACAATACATTTTAGAAGCGTCCAAGGACAAGGAAATCAACTTTGAATACTTTAAACAGTGTTTGTTATCGTTATCTAACAGTAAAATCCATCATATCACCATGTTCATTAATTATTGACCATTATACGGCACGGTACAATGATTTAATGTCACTGTCATTGTATCATTGTCATATTACATATACTGTCATCTTCATAGAATTCAAAACCTCTTTTATTCATTGTTTTGTTCCTCCTAAACCATAAAGTCATACTAGTTGTTATAGTTTAAGTGTTCATTTTCTTAATTTACAATAAAATCTGTTCTGGATTGTACTTACGTGGTTGGATGTTCTACATCTCTCATTTCGTAAGGATCATAATCTTTGTCTAGATGTTTTTCACCCACAGGGAATACAACACTTCGATTTATATCATCCGACCTGAAAACATATAATACAAATATTAAAAAAAATAAAACAACAGAGAGTTAATAGCTCACCTCCTATACTTTCCTAACCTCCTGATAACGTATAAATCTTTCCGACTTTCTTCGGTCCTAGGAAACGCGGTAGAGGGAGGCCCTAAAGCTGGAGACAGACTGTGCACACCTCCTATATCCTTCTAATTCCTTGATACACCGGGTAACGATTTCTAGTAACACTTTTCGAGTTATGTACCACACTCTCCACATTACTTATAATTCATTAT
>KZ651286.1:311106-329962 GCA_001010745.2 Gerris buenoi
TTTTTTTTTTTTTTTTTTTTTTTTTTTTTTTTTTTTTTTTTTTTTTTTTTTTTTTTTTTTTTTTACTTTTTTCTTATTTGTTTAATTGTTTCCCCGTTGCATTGTTTTTTTCCGTTAATTGTTGTTTCGTTTTTTAATCTGTAAAAATTGTTTTGAATTTTTTACATGAATCAAAGTATCAATTTAGCAAAAGTTAAAGTGTATAGAAGGATCAAATTAATCTACGGTTATCTGTGGGTTACTTTCGATGAACTATAAAAGTTTTATACAAATCAGATAAGCACTTTTGAAGCTACAAGCTACAGGCGTTGTAGGTATGTTTGTGCGCATGTAGAAGAGAAACAATGGGGGCAGAAGGTTGAAACTTATAATTGTGACCATGCGCACACACTGTAGCCGCTATACTCTAAAGGCCCCCATACACGATCAAATATTTTGCACAAACCTGATGTTTGCCCAAATTTAGGCCATACACGCCAAACATCATGTTTGCGCAAACATTAAACAACCCCAAACACGGTCTAAATGTTGGGGCAAACATCATGTTTGCGCAATATGTTGTGGGCCTTAAGGAATAAATTGCATCTATTTGACCAAATAATATTCATCCGAATACGCATCCCCTAATTGATTATTAGCTATTGCGATTGATTTGATAATAAACTAATCAATTTAATTTTTTATTTTTATTGATTTTATATCGTACTTTTATAGCATTTTTTTTTTTCACGGACATTTTCATCTTTTAAGGTTATATTTATTTTTAAAAAAAATAAAGATACCAAAAAAAGGAGATAAATTCAAGATGCACAAGACATAAATATTTTCAATCCTTAAAGAAGTTATAGTTTATTTTATTGCTTTATTTAGTTTCAATCATTGAAAAGAATGATTCCTTGAAGATCTTCATAGTTTTAATTACAATTCTGAGATAATTGATTTGATTTTTCTATTTATTTGTTTTCTATGGACTTAAAGAAGTACTAATAACATTTATCAGATGAGTATGCTTCGAATAATTATTGTTCATATGGTGCGGGTTGTTATTTGCATTTCCTGCAGTTGGTTTTTTTCCACTTATTATTTTGATCTATCTGGTGTTGTTTGCCGTTTCCTTCTAAATATTTTCTTTGTCAGACGTGTAAATTGTTTGCAATATACTGTCAGATCACGTTCAACAAGAATCATTAAGAAGTATCAATGATCAAGAAGTAATAATGATAAATCGATATCGAACAAATTAAGAGTGATAAATTACGCCTTAACTTTTTTTTTTTTAAACAAAAATATTATTTCTATAAAAATGTTCAATTCTAAAATTGCTTCGTAAAAATAGAAAAAAATAGATTTCAAATCTTTTTTTGAAGTCTGACGCGACAAGCTATACGTGCAGACTGCACTGCCATTTACAAAGCCCCATTTTCTAATGCCCTATACCTGACATTGAAATAGCCTCGGACGAACGTGGCTCAGACTTCGCTAATTCCCTACAACCACTTATGTCTTTATTTTACCACTTTCTATTGCTAGTAAGTACATACACTACACACTGTAAAGGATAATTTGAAACCCAATGATATTAAACTGCTCTTTTGGTAAAAAAAAATTGTGCAGTTAAGAGAGTGAGGTGTTAACAAAAATGCCAATAAAAATTTCTCAATGCTTAAGTGCTGGTGTGATATCTTAGTGTGTGTTTTTTTTTTACACTTTCCTTCCAGTTCTGCACTTGGCCAGTTTCTGAATGAGTTAAATTATAAAACATCAGTGCAGTCACATAGGAGTTAAGTGGGTAATAAGCAGTAGAGAATACATAGGAGAAAAGGAACAAGTTCATGAACCCCACCCAAAAAAGTCATCCTATCAATGTAGTGATATCTACATTGCGGTCAATCTATATTGATGTCATCTTTATCAAAAGAGAAATGCGAACTTACATAGAGGAAGTTTATTTTTTTCTGTATTTATTATTAAAATCTAACAATCGTAGATGAAGTACGGTACGCAACCCGTGTGAAAACGGCATTTTGCATTGCTCATGTGGTTTTACTACCCTCGCTGTCGTTCGGGTGCAAACTCCACACACGCCTGCAAAATGCTACTTTCCGCACTAGACGCGTAATGTACTATAAAATTCATCTCAATTCTCAGTATGAATGTAATAAGAAAAAGGCATCAAGGTTATAAAGTGATCATATATACACGATCATTACATGTATTTACCTAAGTTAAGCAGCTTTTTAAAGGTACCTTTATAATGTTGTAGTATAGCATTACAATACTATTTTACTTTCTTTTAACTGTTAATTCTTTAAACTTTTGTTTTTAAAGGTTCTAAGAGTTAAGGTTCAATGTAGGAACAATAAGAGGCTGTACATTGTTATTATCTATGGTTAGTTTCACGAGCTCATAGTTTGACATTTAAACTTAAAGAGTTGGAGGAGGGAAACGAGGGCGAATAAAACTGCAATGTTAAGTCACTTTCACATTCTGCATTCACATTCACTTTTATTTAAACTTTGCCTTGTTCCTTTGTGTAGTAAAGTAGAGTACATAGTTGAAACGAAAACTTTGCTAAATTGATGTAACGTAATATGCGATTGTTTCTTCGCTATAATTCACATTTCATAATATGCAACTGTTCTTCTGTCTTTTTTATCTTCTAGTAAGTATCTAGTGAGTTATCTACTGAAAAAGTTACATCGCACTTTGTACTATAAACATCATCTTACACCGTTATCTATTTTGATTTTAAGAGTGCGTTTGGAATCATTAAAGCCTCGTACAGACTGCGGAACCGAATAGAGCGGAACCGAGCATTGGTGTCTGCGCATGCTCAGTCTAAAGTGCGCCTGCGCATCTCATACAGGGCATGCGCAGACACCAATTCTCAACCCTTTTCCTCTGTTCGGTTCGGCAGTCTAGACACGGCTTAACTAATCAACCGATCGGTGGACCAATGATTTGTTGTGGTTAGTGTCATGGCGGTTTAAAATAACCTTGTTTCCGAACGGGACCGGTTGAAGGTTGATGGTAGCGGTCAAGGTCAACCGAGAAGGTTATAAACAAAGATAGGTTATAAATTAGTTCTTGTTTGGTGTGAGATAAAAGTGAAGCTACGATTTCTCAAGTGCATCTTCCTCCGGTAACCATACTATAAATTGTTCACATCAATAAAATCAACTCTTATTGTACAAATTACATGAATTTGATGAAATTGAGCCATAGAAGGTAACATTATGGTTAACTAACTGGACAAACAGTATTCTGGATTCGGTTGAAGCGGATGCGACGGCTCCGGTCGACCACTAAATCAACCGAAGGTTTACGAACGCGGTCGGTTGTTGAGGTTGGTCTTTCCGGACACACCGGAAAGACTACTTCTCGGTCGACCTGGTTAGTAATTCCGAACGCAGTATCATCTTCGTCTCTTCTCTCTTTCACCCTCTATCTTTAAATATCTATAATCTATAGTCTGTAGTCAAACGTATTCAAAATCCTGACAAAACTATATAGCTTTTTTTACTATTACACGACATACATATCAATACACAATCACTTTTAGATAAATTTTAATAATCAATACGTGCAACGTTCTTTTTATCTAGTCGATAAATGGAAATTATAATTACAATTTCTATTTGTTATAATATTAAACTAATTTCTACGTCTCTTTGCCAACTAATCTCATCTGGGACTTTAAATCGTATCTCTATATTCGAAAACTCTACAATACAGTCCATCGCTGGAAAGTGTATATTTTCTGAGTAGAAATAAAAATGGTTTCCGAGTTCACCCGCGTCTAACTCTCATATGAATCCCTATGAGTATTTATCGAGGCTTCGAGTATTTATACAATACATCAAATGGTTTTAAGTTTGTCAATTTAGTAACTCACTCTTAAAATACCAAAATCAGTGAGTTAAAGTAATTTACTTCGTTTCCATGGGTCTTAAAAAAGTAGTTTTGGAATTTGTTTTGGTATTCAAAATCCCTTGAAAACTGTGATTTCAAAGTAACAACAGCAAAGTTTTTGTTTTTGAATTGAAACTGCTATAAAGAAATAACATGGAAACGGATATTGAATTGAAAAGAGAATTGAGACATGATAATCTGACAACTATAACTAGTGTGGGAGTTTATAGTTTTCAAAATTGTTGTGAAAACGGTTTTGAAAACCCCTCATTAAAAAAACTTTCGGTTTGAAACCAAAACTGTTTTGAAAACTCCCCATGGAAACTCTTTCGGTTTGAAACCAAAACTGTTTTGAAAACTCCCCATGGAAATTCTTTCGGTTTGAAACCAAAACTGTTTTGAAAACTCCCCATGGAAACTCTTTCTGACTCATGAAACAATTTTTTATTTTTATTTTGAAAGAGACCTCTCTCTGCCAAAACAAACTTAATTGTGTCATCCAGTCCATTAGAAGCAATAAAAATTAGCTGAGTTGTCCGATTTAAAGCTCGGTCTCAACTCCTGCTTTGATTCTTATTTTTTCTCCTTTCTGCACGTTTCGTCGGGCTGAGACTAGTGCTTATACATTATAGTTAGTTTTAGTGAAGGGTTGACTTCTTTTATTTAATGATTAAGCGCTGAACATTTTTGAATGAACAACTAACTTTATAACAAATAAGATCATTTTTTTTCTCTCTTGAATGGTTTTATCCATAAACAATAATAAAGATTATCATCTCTAGATTTATCTTTTGGTTGTTGGTACTATTTATTATTATAATTATAATCATCAATAATAAAATTTATAATTACACGTTATGAAACACATAATGTTTAAAGAAATGTGATATAATTTCTAAATATAAAGGATTATATTTTCATCGTAGAGTTGTCAAACAATCATGAAGGTTTACATTCTCCTTGTGTATTTTAAGAATATAAAATCTTACTAAGAACCTAATCCTACAAATGACAGGGTAAATCCTTCTTAATTAATGTAGTTATAATTCAAGTAGTTCAAATATAAAATTTAATCCTGACAGACTCCGTATTTAAATAGAAACCAATGACTTGCGATTTAGAAGAGATGTACTAATTATAGAGATTTCATAATATAATTAATTATGGTTTTAAAATATCAAACTTTTGGCTTTTCAGCTTAAATTTAAATGTAGAAAATTCGAGATAGCGTCCAAAGCCAAATGCATACGATTTTCCGCAGGATAATCAGTTTAGACTGAACATTCAATCTGAAGGCAGATGTGTATATTTTGCCCTTAACACTCGCAACCGACAGGCAATCTTATATTATTACATTATTGAATATTATACACATGCGCTCAGGCGACCGACCTTTCAGACGGGCTGAAAGGTGTTGTTCGCTAAACTTTTAGGCCTGCCAGATCGTGTGGGTCCGGCTTAAGATTGTGAGTCCTGACGTTACAAAGATACATGAAATAGTAATTAGCTATATATTACGAGCAACTCCCTTGAGAATGATCCCTTCTATTGTTGGTATACTTTCAATTTCAGATGTGCTTCTCCTAAAGATTGAACAACTCCCTTGAGAATTATCCCTGCTATTATTGGTATAAGTTCGATCTCAAACGTGGTCTTCTCCTAAAGATTGAGCTACTCCCTTGAAAATTATCCCTACTATTGTTGGTGTACTATTGTTGGTGTTCAATTTCAGATGTGGTCTTCTCCTAAAGATTGAGGAACTCCCTTGAGAATAATCCCTGCTACTGTTGGTATAAGTTCAATTTCAGATGTGGTCTTCTCTTAAAGATTGATTTATTTACAATTTTACATATCTGTAATTACATTTCATTCTTATTTTATAAATCAGTGTCTAAGAAATCTCGGATAATTGGGATTGAATGTTTAAACGAACCTTTAGAAACATTAAATTTAAATTTATAAAAAGGAGAGGAATAGTTGTTGGGTAGTTTTATTTGTAGAAAATGATGCTTTAACGTAAATAATTTTAAATAAAATCAAGAGTTTATAATTTTCTTGAATGGACTACTAGTAATTATTTTGGCTGAAAAGTTAATCACATAGTTATAATGCCAAGTAATTAAGATAATTATTTTTAATTTGCCATCTTTTTTTCGTTTAATTATAAAAAGAGAAAGCGGTGTTTTTCACACTTACTTAACGTAAATTAAAATGCTTTTGTAAGTACTAATATAAAAATCATCCGTTTATTAGCCTACTAGCCTACCTATAATCCTAAATAACACCCGCTTGATCGTTTCCTACTGGCTGAAATATATATGACGATTTTGTCGAATCTAATACGTAGTTTTCGACTAGATTACACGTAAATTCTCGGAGGAAAATAATGGAGGTATCACTTGGGTAGTTGTTAGTGATCACGGACACTAAATATGACAGTACATTTATTTTTATTAGCTAAAGAACAACGAATATTATTTTAATAAAAATTAATAATTTAGATGTATTTGTGGATAATTTATAATATGTTGAGAATAATAATTTATTTATAACAACTTGAGGATTTTCTTATACTTGTCAAGTAAAGTCAATAAGTATTATACTAAAATCTCTTCCTTGTTTAGATTCTTAGAAGTGATTATTTTCATGTTATCAGATGAAAATCCACAACGATCAGCTGATCATAAAAACTCTAACGTAACTCAAGGTAATTACACGTTACACGGTAATAAAGAAATATTAACAAACCTCTGGTTTATAACTGTTTTTTCAAGATTTGTTTTCGTGTTAATTGTGGCTTAACTTTAGATCGATTTTTAAGATTCGTTTTAAGGAAAAGAGAACATAAAAATAAAAACAAAATGAATCTCACGGAAATAATTAATGATAAGGAACAAACATTTTCTTTAATATCAACTGATCTCAAATGATTGTGAAATTAAAAAGAAGGTAATGAGCATATTACTAATGCAATGTATGTAATGTAATTCTATAGTGTGCATGTTTTCGTGTTTGTTTTTTTTAGAACGAAGTTCCTTATGGCACGTTATAATCTTCTGGATCCCGGGAGTGAATCCGAAAAAAACGACAGTCACGAAATCGACTGTCACAAAGTTAACCGATGACGATAAATTGGGAAAAAAGTTTACCGATTTTGTTGAATTTGGTATACATGTTCATTTTATCAATGCCCAGGACTAGTTCCTTGGACAACATTATACGCCCAATCGTTGAAGCGCAACGCTCGCGTATACTAGCTTCAAATGTAAATTGAAATTTTAGGACGTGAAGAAATTCTAACTTCATCTATTCAATGAGACAAACAACTTTTGTAAATAATTTTTTTATTTGCAAAACCAACACCGGCAGGTCTATGAAGTGTTAAAGCTCAATAAATTTATTAAAGCAGGCCTAAACGTTTAAAATAGAGAAAACAAGCATTTTAACGAATTTAATAAAACTTCTTACTCATCGTGTAACTAAGTACAATGAAACAGGCAAGTAAAATTTCAACCGTATACAAGCAGAAGTTTTTGTGTTGTGAAGTGGTAAATTGTATAATATTTTTAATATAGTATGCCGGGGCTAGAGGGTGAGGGAACAGTCATGTTTCCTAACTACTCTTTACTAAAATCATCCTCTTTAATAACAACTCATCATGATAAACTATTTTCTTATTCAGTAACACGTATATTTATTGAAATACGCTCGCTTCAATTATAAAAAAATGCTTTTCTTTAAGTTTTCTTAAACCGCTAAGTTCAAATAGTTCGTTACTTTTAATTTTGACTCTTTTCTAACTCTACCCTATATAAGTAATTGGCATTGTGTAATTAGCAGTGTGATTTTATAATTAATATTTAATGAAAAACATAAAAAAACTTCGTTCCTACCGGGTGTCCCGCAACACCACACGTATTATTATTTTTTTTAACCATATCTTCTTTAAACATCATTTTTCATTCTATTTCATTTTATATAATAGTGATACATATAATTTATTTCTTGTGTATTTCCTATAGGAGGTAAGGGCAGAAAAACAGAAAAGCAAAAACAGAGAAAAAAAAAAAAAATTAAATTAAATTAAAACACTGTACTGTGGGTTGAATAACAAGGTTATTGATCTTCAATATATATGTAGGATTTATACGTACGATAGTAGGTGTATAGAGTACACAACTGGCAGATTCTTATGTGAATTTCAATTAATACAATTATTTTAGATTAATACAATTTTAACTTATAATACTTAAACATTACATCTTATTTCTCTTAAAAACTAATAACTATCGTCAAAAGTTCAATAACTTTAGTTAATTTATCATTAAAATCTGTTTAAAACAATTGAATTCTAAGAGTAATATATAGAGTTCTATATGTACTTGGTATTTACGTAAAAGTATAGAGATAGAGTAAAGTGAGATTGTGTTGTGAATCAATTTGCGTGAAAATTCAATTTTGATGGATCTACACGTTTTGAGCTTGGGTGGTAATGGGTCCTAATTAGTAAAAGAACTAATTGCTAGGTTTGCACAAGTTGCACCGTCTAATCACTATATATATTTATATTATAGAGACGTTTTAAGGTCCCTTTCGTCCGTTTAATAATTGATTAAATGAGGTATTATCTAGCTTTAAATTTATTTTCACTATTTAATATAATAAAATGTCCGACTTTTTCTTAAGTCTAATTTTATACATAAAATTTACTATTCAAATGGATAATGTCGATCTCTCGTATTTATGCATCTCTAGGTTTGTGCACCTTTATTTTCTAATATTCTGTTCCTCTACTTCATTTATAATCCTTAAATAACAGACAAATGTTGGAAAAAAAATTAACTGATTCTATTATTTGATCAAATCTTGGCCTTTTTGATGTAATTCGTTTATCGTACGTCTTCTAACATTTACAGTTTCTTTTACATATATGTATATTTATTATACATAGGAATATTCAAGTAGTGTCCCGATGACGTACCTCAAAATGATTTGTTATCTATCGCTAAGCTAAAGAAACCTCACTTATTCAAAACTAAATGTCTGTGTGTTTTGATTTGTTGGTCTTCAAATAGATATACTAACTTATCTAAATAGAGATATAATTTTTTTCTAAATATAAAATTAAGCCCGATGCCACGGGCTTAACTATAATAATAATAGAAATTATTTATAAATTGTTCATTATAAATAATAGAAGATAGATTCGAAATATACGTCCGAACATTTGAGATGAGAACAATTCATACTCAGATAAAATCAGCGAAAAGCCAAGTTCTCTTCCATCAGGAATCGTAAAAATAGAATTAAATTCTGTAAACATCAAAAGTTTCTTCAATTTAGTTTGCTTAAAAACAAATGAATACATATTTTGAAAGTGTGAATGTAATAAATTACGTACGATATCTAGGACTAAATAATATATAACACAAGAACTCGGGTCTAACCTTCAGAATTTTAAATCTTGGACTATTTTGTCAAGTTGGTAGACAGATGTTGTACCCTAAACATAAATCTTTATTTTAATTACGTATTCTAGTCTCATTCGTGCGACAATTGTAATACTTGATCTCATTTGATTCAAGAGAATATTAATTAAAATTAAGATATATTTATCCATTGTCTTTGTAAATGAGTGCATTTAGAAGGCCGTTTAATCAATGCAAGGATGTACTACCTACTTTTAGAACCTCTTAAATTAACGCTTTGACAGTAAAATTTATACGTTATTAATTGTTTTTACTTTCTCATACATAGGTAGTAGGTATACAAAGAAAGTATTGTGATTAAAAGTAGAATTTTAATTTTGAGATTATGGATGGATTTACACGTTTTAGGTCCCTTGAGTCCAAAAAAATTTTTTTTGAGATAATTTTCTTGATCTAATTTCTCAGATATTGATGAAAGTATATAGGACAGCTGAAAATGGAAAAAAAACAAGTAAGGCGTCACGTAAGTACGTGAGGCGATAATCGCCAGTTTCTGTACGACTTAGTTAAAATTATCAGGTGAAATAGTTGCATATTCATTTTCTACACTTCAAGACCTTTAAATTGATGTATCACATACCATGGTAAATAAAAACTTTCTTTTTAGTCACCCGCCATATTGGCCGCCATCTTGAAAATATTTCATGTGTTATTTTCATAGTTGCATATTCTTTTTCTACACTTCAAGACCTTTAAATTGATGTATAACATGCCATGGTAACTTAAAATTTTTTTTTTAGTCACCCGCCATATTGGCCTGGCCGCCATCTTGAAAATATTAAGTGTAGAAACTCCAAAGTGCATCCAGTTGCATCAAACGCCGAGATGTGCCAAATTTCATCTTTCTAGCATAATTAGATTATGAATTTAAACAAGCCATCGGACAAACGACACCAACGGACAGACGGACAGACAGAGCCGTTATATAAGGTTTCTTTTTGTACTTTGTACATGTACAGAAACCTAAAAAACGAAAAATAAACAGCTCTTATTTACTGTAGCACCCCCCCTTGGTTCAAAACAATAGTCTGCCCTACATAAGTCTCAAAGGTTTGTGTATTTCTCTTTCCAAGACATTGAGACTCCTGGGACATTTTTATTAATTTATTTTAAAAATCAAGTCTTATAACGTGTAAGACTAAATCTTATACTAAAAACTGTAGGATAATGAATCTACAGTTTTTTTTTTGTTTTTTTTTAGCTTATATTTAATATTCTTTTGTCTTAATAGTTAATTAGACAATGGGATATTAACACATTTTTTTACAAATGTGTTAATATCCCTTTGTCTCAAGGTACATTGGACTAAAATATCCCTTTGGCTTAATAGGAAGTTAGACTAAGGAATATACAAATATACACTACTCTGTATATAATGTTCCTTTGTCTAAATAACTATTAAGACAAAATGATATAGGGGGGTGCTTAGGTAAAAAAGTACCAAATAAACAATAACCAGCGAAAACTTTTTAAATTTGTTTAATAATAAATAAATTAAATTAGATATTATCAAATTTAAATTCGACCTCACTATGTATAATATGAAAAAGTTTAGTTTTAGTTTATCGTACTTATCTAAATTTCTTAAGTTATATTATATATTTGTATTTGATCTAATTCGTAGGCGTTTAGAGTAGTATGTATATAAAGAGATAAAATATAATGATGGCGTCAAAATTTGATTTTAAGATTTTGATAGATTTAAACAAACGATTTTTTCTTTTGAATTTAAGTTATTTTCTTATAATAGAATGAAATTTAAAATACAGTGATAAAAAGAAATAGGTAAAAGTCAACGCTGAAATGAGTAATGATAGTTAATTGATAAAATGAGTGAGTTAAAGAAACCTTGAATGAATATTGTAGACTTTCACAAGAATATGAAATAAATGATAATATATAAGGAAAAATGAAAGCAAGCTTGTTATATAACATTGGCAGAAAATTCATTTTCTAAAATTAAATATTGCGTAGAAATGTTAAATTAATCAAATTATATTAAGTAAATACACAATGATAGGAAATCATTAAAAAAAAAATTAAATTATAATAATTTACTCCTTAAACTTCTGTTTTTATAAGGAGAGTAATAGTTCAAAGAAGAACATTGCGTACACCTTCTTTAGATTGTTACTCCCTTATTTTATAAAGGGAGTAACAATCTAAATTATTTTATAAGGGAATATTTTATAAGGGAGTATATACTCCCTTATTTTATAAGGGGAGTAACAATCTAAAGAAGTGCCTTAATTTTTTTTTTTTATATTTACAAAAAAAATTTATTTATTTATTGAAAAGGTTTTGTTGGTTTGCGAAACAAAATATTATTGTACTAAAAGCAAAGCTAAACTAGATTTAATAATAAGGCCAAGTAAATACTCACGGTTAGTTTCATCCTGTTATTAAAATATCTTCAACAAAAAATTAAAAACCACCGCGAATGATTTCTGCCTTCAATAAAGAAGACTAAGAAATCACTGAATCGTAAAGAAAATATTTGATAAAATCTACTTTGATATGAACTGATCCGTCGATTGTTTATCGTAATGGTCATATCAGTTAATTTGACGAAAGATAAATTGGTTTTAAATCTTTTAGGTATTTATAATGTATTGTTTAATTCCACTGATAGGCGCTATATGTAAGACTTGAAATATAAGCCGTCATTTCAGTATATCAAAACATTACCTTAGTTTATTTTATGTATATTTTTTTGTAAAATCCAGCAGTATTAATTTGAGTTTATGTACATTTTTGTAAAACGTCATCAGTATTAATAGGTTTTCTATTTTCTCTATATTAACTTGTTTATTTATTTTAAAATGAAATAGATGCTGTCAATTCACTATATAAAAACAGTCATTACCTTAGTTTATTTTATGTATATTTGTTTAAAACAAGAACATTATTGAGTTGTTTTATATTTTCTTTATATTAACTTTTTTACAATAAAATATAAGCCGTCATTGCAGTAAACAAAAACAAGTCATTACCTCAGTTTATATGTATATTTTTTAAAGCGCCAGCAGTATTCATTTTTTTTCCTATTTTCTCTGTTGTAACTNTCATTCTTCTATTTCCTCTAGTTTAACGTTTAACTATTGTGAAGATTTACTTTCTTTTATTTTTAAAAAAAATAAAAAATATAATCGCTTAGTTAAGCCTTATACAGACTGCCGAACCGAACTGCCGTCCAGACTGCCTCTAGTGCCTCTGCGCATGTCTAGTCTGAGATGCGCAATCGCGTTTTGGACTGGGCACGCGCTGATACTAATGCCTTGCTTCCTTGGTTTGGTTCAGCAACCTGGACAAAGTTTTTTTTCCTCTCTATTCTCCATAGAAAGCAAATGATTAGTTGTTTTGACTGAGATTGTGGCGAACAGCTAATCAAATTCATTTGCCTTATTTTATAATTAAGTCTATGTTTTATTTAACTTTGACGTAAACATTATAGTAAACAGTAAAATTGACGTAAGAATAACATACGGCAAATAAATCTGATTGGCTTATGTTTCTCCAAAAAAGATTTTATGGTATTACTTCACAATTATGACTAGAGAGGTTAATAGAAATAAACACAACAATATTACCACATCAATTTTATATTGATAATTAACACACGCGTTTCGATACAAGAAAGTTTCACACGAAGAAATTGACGATTCACCTCGAAGTGATATGTTATTCCTAAGCTAAAGAAACCACATTTATTCCAATAAAAAATAAATGTCCCTTTGGATTCGTTGGTCTTTAAATAGTAACTTCAATAGAAATATTATCTAGTTAAGTTTAAGAAACTAACGAATGAAAAGCATTATTTTATTGTTTTTTTTATGATTCAATACTCGAACTGTGGAATCAGTACCGCGAATAAGATGACATTACGTAAACAATCGACTGTAATCCCGTAGGCTTTGGCTCAATGACCTGTATCAGTTATTGGTGACGTTTACTGATAAGTAAAAGTCCTACTGCATCATATTTTATTTTCATTTGTTTGCTAAATTATTTAATGAGAGTTTTATGATTGCAATTTCACTTACTACGCGTCAACTTAATTGCATTTGTTTTTCCCTATAACCATTTATATCGGCGATGGCTCACCACGAAATTATTTCTTATTCCTAAACTAAAGCAATCACATTTATTCCAATAAAAATAAATGTTTGTTTTGATTTGCTGGTCTTTAAATAGATATAATAACTTCTATCTAAATAGGTATATAAATAAATGTACTCTTTACTAAACATAAAATCAGTGGCTCGGAAAATTATAAAATGGATATAGTTTGGAATTATTATTTTCTATTTAATGGACAATAACATTTTCACCAGAAATTTCCACTGAATAAATTGTCTGAGTTGTTCCGTTTTTGGACTTCAACTGCGCGAAGGTATATTGTAAAATATATATTGTTGGTGAAGACCTTATTCAAATAATTAAACTTTTTCAAAAACGATTAATAACTATTTTAAAAATAACATTTAAATTTTAACTTATAAGAACTATTAATTGGTTGACTTATGAAAACGTATGTGTTTGATTTTTTAATTTTTTACCACTATTTATAATTTCGCTTATAAAATCGAATTTTGCTACCATTTTTGACAAGATTTATATGGAGTTTTCGTAGTTTAATAGAGAAATGTGATGTGTGATGAAAAAAAAAAGAATTAAATATTACTCATAATCTTATATCTTTTTTATTGGAGTCAATTTGTTTGTTATGGTAGGATGACATATATTCTTCAACATTTTAAATATTTAGAGAAGGAATGGTTATTTATGTAACTAGGCAGCAAAATGGTATTTTACTGAACAAGTTAGCCTCCGGCTAACTTAATCACAGTGATTAAATTGTCGGAGGCGAGGACGGCTATAAAATTTACTGCCAAGGCAGGTAATGAATACACGAGGCAGAAAAATGTTTCCTTTGCTGCCTAGCTGCATACACTATTTTATCTACTCTCGCTATTTAGATAAAATGTGGAAGCTATGGTAAACATATTAATAATAGAACATTACTTTGTAATAAAACATGTATATAACTAAATTTAAATAACAGAAATTAAAATCAAACTTAACACAAACAAAAACAGATGTTATGGCACGCACTGGTAATCACTGTAATTTAACTGCCCAGGCAGGAAAAAAAAAATTCCTGACTTTTTCAATTACTTTCCTGCCTATTTTTACTATTTTAATGACAAATCAGCGATTTAGTACTTTCAAGCCTTTAAACAGTTAAGTAATTCTTAATTTTGCTGCCGTAAGTAGATAAAATTAATTATTCCAATAAATTAAATATACTATAATCTTATATTTTTCTGTAGGAATCATTTTTGGACATGCATTTTGTTTGGTTGGTATAGGTACCACATTCTTCAGTATTTTTAATAATTAATTAGAAAAGGAAAATTAATTATTCCTAAAAATTAATTATCTTCATGGAAAAAACTTATTTACAATAGTTTTTAATTATTTTTAAACGGGTTTGTTTTTATACTTGTTTTGATTTTTTTTTTTAACTTTTATTTATTTATTATTTATACTTGTATTTCTTGTAGTAATTTATCTTGAAATCGTCTTGAACTTGACTCCGCTTGAAGGAGCGGGTTTATTCTTCAAACTATTAACTGACCCAGTGAGATGTGGTGTTTTCGAATCGTGAAATCACGGTATTGTCCAACTCGATTACCTTGATTGAGTACCTGCGATATACCTGAGAATCTATTGGAGGAAAAAGTGGCGTAACATTTTTTATTCTATTGGTACATAGAAGTGAACTTGTTCGAGCTTAGGTCGACTTTGTAAACATTAACCCAGGTCGAACAGCAAGTAAAGGCTTTGATTGCAACATTACACCCGCCCTCACGTTTACTCGCACGAGTCTGAACATTCACTTGCTATTAAAGATATACCTTATAGTGTAAAACAAGAGGCAAAAAATCGTAAACGCAGTGTCTCGGAACTTTTTATCACCAAACATAACTCTATACATATAAAAATTACAACAGATTTTATTTCATAATTTTATTTGTCCGTTAAAAGTTAATTCCAGTATAATGAGGTCCGTTATAGTGATATCTGTTATAGTGAACTACTTTAAAAATGTAAACAAACTTCTTTGATTTTTATATAGTTAGGTATTTAAAAATGTAAACAAACTTCTTTGATTTTTATATAGTTAGGTATTTAAAAATGTAAACAAACTTCTTTGATTTTTATATAGTTAGGTATTTAAAAATGTAAACAAACTTCTTTGATTTTTATATAGTTAGGTATTTAAAAATGTAAACAAACTTCTTTGATTTTTATATAGTTAGGTATTTAAAAATGTAAACAAACTTCTTTGATTTTTATATAGTTAGGTATTTAAAAATGTAAACAAACTTCTTTGATTTTTATATAGTTAGGTATTTAAAAATGTAAACAAACTTCTTTGATNAATTGATGTCATCTTTATCATGTAAACAAATATCACAATTCTGTCCAAATAATTGTTTTGCTTTTGTATTTCTTTATTTTACATTAAACTTTGGTTCCGATTTTTTTTTTTATCAAATAGAAGTTCGCTTCTTTCTCTAAAGAATAAAAATTTGATTCTTTCTTTAGGTATTTAAAATTGTAAAAAAAAACAATGTAAAAAAACAAAAAATGTAAAAAAAACTTCTTTGGTTTTTATATAGTAAAGTATTTAAAAATGTAAACAAACTTCTTTGATTTTTATATACTGAGGTATTTAAAAATGTAAACAAAATTCTTTGGTTTTTATATAGTCAAGTATTGAAAAATGTAAACAAATTTCTTAGGGTTTTAATTAGTCAGGTATTAATGTATTAAACAAATATCATTATTCTGTCCCAATAATTTTCTTGTTTTTGTATTTGGTTCTTTATTTTACATTAAACTTTGGTTCCGAATTTTTTTTCTCAAATGGAAGTCTGCTTCTTTCTCTAGAGAATAAAAGTTTGATTCTTTTTTGAGGTATTTAAAAATGTAAACAAACTTCTTTGTTTTTTTGTTTTTTTATAAAAATCAAAAGTCGATGCACAGTTTCAAAATGGCGGCATATATTAAAATAAAATATGGAGGCTTTATTTATCTTATAGAATAAAGTATCATTGGTGCGAATTTCAACTCAATCGCCGAAATAGTTCAGACATTTTTTAGCGTTAAAGTTTAAAAATTTGAAAGTCAATTTTTTTAAAATGGTGGCAGATATCAAAATAGAAATTCAACAGAAATGTTCGTCTTATATAGTAGATATAATTGGTGCAAATTCAGTGAAATCCCAGAAAAAAATTTCGGGGAAAACTTACTTCTTAATTTAACTGAAAACAGCTTTAAAAATGGTTTGTTTTTTATAAACCCACATTTCGGTCATCTTTGTTTTTCAAAATGTCGTCAAAGAATTTAAACTTTGTAAAATAATAATAATAATAAAAAAGCAGTGGTGAGCAGAAGTAAAATATTAAAATATTCTTTTTCTACTCTTTAAGATCTTCAAAAACTATGTACAACATGTCATGTTTACTAAAAAACTTTTTTGTTTAGTCGTCCACCATATTGGCCACCATCTTGAAAATATTAAGTTGTATTTTTCCAAAAACTATACAGTTGTCACAAATGCTGAGGTGCACCTGTGTACCAATTTTCGTTCAAATCGCTCAATTTTTACGCCAGTTATCGAGTTATCGTAAGACACAAACTTTTCATAACCGAGTCTCTGAAATGAAGAACTCGCTCTGTACGTAGAATGCTTAAGATGTATTTTCTTATATAATATAATTTTTAAATTACCATAATATATTTGTTTACTCACCCGCGACCCAGTGTCATTGTTGGAGAGGAATTCTTGTGACATTTCTAATTCGTCTGTTTTTTTAATCGGAAATCTGTAACAAAAAAAATAAAAGATATTAATAAGCCAAATCCAAACTTTTTACATTAACATATTAAAAGAATAAATTTTTAAGTTAAGGTTTATTATTTTAGCTATAAGAATCAATTTCGATGGATACTTCACATCAGTAGGTAATTCCTAAAATCTTTGGTTACTTATTCTAGAATTAAGGTGTCGAACATTTTATCCGTTAGACATCAGGAAACATTTTGGGTTCCGTGTCCGCCCGTCGATCTGTCACTCAATTTTTGCGACTTGTTAGTCTTAAAAACTACTTGTGCAATAATAATGAGTTCTGAGTTCCCCATGGTAGGTCATAACTAGGCAATTAATAGTAGTATGGATACTCCATCTAGGGATACACTGTGTTGTATAATATAACAAAAAGATTATATATTTACCACGAATCTATAAACATAAAGCATATAACCGTGATGTAAAAGGTCTATTATGCCATTAATGTTTTTAATTAACTATATATTTATATATTATGAACTATTAATCACTACTGTTTGCAAGTTAAATACTACAAGAAATTGAATTTCTATAAAATACCGAGTTATCGATAGTTTTCTTCGCGTGCCTAATCAAACTGACTGCTTTTTTTTGACTAAACTATTTCTTCCTATATTATACCTAGTTGTTCAATTTCATAGTATGCCATATGGTATAGCAGCAAGCTATTTTGTGATAACGTCAACTTCCATGTGAATTACCTGAGTGATAATGAAGGTGACATTATCTAACTATGAAGCTTTAATTGATAACTAACAATATGGCATATCGGTTGTTTTTTTTTAAAAAGAAAACAAAAAAACACAGAATAAATGAATTTATTAATATTTAGGCGTCATTATCAACTTCTACACAACATAGGGTCCGATATTTAAAACTATAGCAAGACAAAATTATGGACTTGAAGTAATCTTTTAACTCTTTAAAAATGTAAATTAATGTTTACGTTAACAAATACAATACTAATACTACTACTATGTGACTCCACGTGTACTAATGAAAATTAGTTATGGGTCAAGAAAGATCAAAATTAGTTGTAAGTAAAGCGGAAGGTGAGAGTCCGGGTTCGATTCCACGCTGATAAAGAAATACTTTTATAATAAATTTTGATAAATGCAATCGTGAAAACTCGATACATCTAGTCAACAGAAAATTCTGGATCAAGTAATAATGTTCTCGTATATGAGATAAATTTGAAACCTGTTATATCGGACAGATTGTTTACATATACATTTAAATATTTACAACATGTACATGCGTCTGCCGCGCGCCTCCCTGTACATATAGTGTACTTCTTTAATCTTTTTGTACACACAACAAATGTTATGCAAACTAAATCTAAATATTTATATAAGATATCACATAAAAATGGAAGTAGTCTAAGTTTATATCAAGTTATTTTGAAGTATTTTCAAGTACATTTCAGAACATAGTAATAGGTTTTGGTTGGATGAGTAATATCATATCTTATTATTTTTTTTTTTTTTTACTTTATCTAGATTTTTTTGTTACACGTAACCACAAATGTTACAAA